>VWZD01003867.1:118155-131587 GCA_013396695.1 Sakesphorus luctuosus | reverse complement strand
TTTGGGGGTGCTGGTGATGAGAAGTTGGACATGACCCAGCCCTGTGCACCTGCAGCCCAGAAAGCCAAGTGTGTCCTCACCAAAAGCAGCGTGGGCAGCAGCTGAGGGAGGGGATTCTGCCCCTCTGCCCTGCCCTGCTCAAGTGAGACCCCACCTGCAGAGCTGCCTCCAGCTCTGGGTGCCCAGCACAGGGAGGGCAGGGGCCTGTTGGAGTGAGTCCAGAGGAGGCACCAGGAGGATCAGAGGGATGGAGCAGCTCTCCTGTGAGGAAATGATAAGAGAACTGGGTTTGCTCAGCCTGGAAAAAAGAAGGTGACCGAATGGCAGCCTTCCTGTGCCTGAAGGGAGCCTGCAGGGAAGAGGGAGAGAGACTGTTTACAAGGGCATGCAGTGACAGGACAAGGGGAAATGGATTCAAACTGAAAGAATGTAGGTTTAGATGAGTATTAGGAAGAAATTCTTTACTGTGAGGGTGGGCAGGCCCTGGCACAGGGTGTCCAGAGAAGCTGTGGATGCCCCATTCCTGGAATTGTTCTAGACCAGACTGGAGGGAGCTCTGAGCAACCTGGTCTAGAGAGAAGTGTCCTGTCCATGGCAGGAAGGTTGGAATTAGATGTTCTTGAAGGTCTCTTCCAGCCCAAACCATTCTATGATCCTACCATTAATGCTTTTGTAAACAGCATGGTGGTAGGTAGGTAAGTCCTACCAAAGACTGCAAGTTCGGGATCATTCAACAGAGAGAAGAAGATGGAAGAGGTAGGAGGTGGAAGAACACAGTAGGGTATGGAAAGGGATAAGCTAAGCTAAATTTACACTTTTTCACAGGGATTACTCTACTGGCCACAGCATCCCTTTTGTCAGCTCAGTTGCAGCTCACTGTTGATATGCAGGTTCCATCTCCTGTCTGAACATGTAGTGAGCCAGTCTGCTTCCTCCAGAGCTGAGACATCTGTGCAAGGGCTGAGCTGACAGCCTGTAAAGGGAGCAGTAGGGCATCAGCACTGTAAAGGTGTAATGAACAGCACCTATAGAATCCTTACCTGGGGTCCTCATACGAGACTGAAGAAAATGTAGTTAGACTTTAGGATTTGAATATTGGGTGTACGTGGTAAGAAAAACCAATTTTCTTAATTTTTAATTTTTTTTTTAATTTTTTAGATGATTTCCCATAGTCAGAAAATTAGAATGGTAAATCCAAGTAAGTGTTTAAGGATATCTTGAGCAAGACATATAATAAAACACAGAATTTGGAGAGAGCTGTATGTTTCTTCTCTTGTAAAGTATCTTGGTCATTAAAGCACGTCCAAAGTCACGTCCAGACAACGTCCAAAGTCACTGTGTTTTGGAAATGCTGTATGTGTTCATGACCCAGATTGTATTGGGGTGCTTCAAACAGGCAGGGAGAGAACTTCAGGTGAGTAGATCAGTGTGGCACTGTTGACTTTAGGGAAGTTCAGCACCATGCTGGGAGTTAGGGTTGCTCACCGAGGGGCAGATTACACCCAGAGACCAAGGTAAGCCACTGCCATTGGATAATTTCACTGTATTGTTTCAGGCATTCTCTTGTATCAATTGTTTTTATTTATAAAAGCTGTCTACATGGGGAGAAATGAATACATCACAATTTTTTTCATCTATCTGAAGACAGTATGGTACTGCTTGAGGAGTTACTTTTACACAGTAAAGCTTATGGATGTTAATTATTGAGTAATAAAAGATAATCATATGCAAGGGTTTGTGTCAAAGACCGCCTAGTGTAGTGCTGAGTAAGAAGCAGAGAATATAAAACTCTGTGTGTGAAACTAAATGTGGTCCTGTAAAGCATTACCTGTAACAGGTGTATCCTCACCACAGAACTGTGACTCAGAAGGCTTTCTACCTCACTGAAGTGATGAAAGCAAGAGCAGATAGATGCCACCACAGGAAACGTTATTCCTGATGTTTTACTGAAGGGGATGTCTTTAAGCCACTTCCTCTGATGTTCTCACTTGAGCAAGGATTACATGACAAGTGTTTCCATTTTCCCTTTAGAAGGACAATCACCATTGTATAGATGAGCCTTATTTGAATGAAGTTCATAAACATGAGGCAAATAAATCCATTTTATCCAGTGGGTGTGGCAAGCCACAGTTAGTGAGGGGATTAAAGGCAAAAGTGCTGTGTTGGGAAGTGACTGTGTAATAGACTTATGAATGGGATGTGTAAGGGATGAGTTGGGCATGTTATCCTTTTGGGAGAGAATAAGTAAGCATCAGAGGTTATTCAGCTTTGCTTTTTATTTTCTGTGGTCTTAGTTTTGCCTCATTGGCTTGTCAAGGATGTCCTTGTAGTCTTTTATTTTTTATGTTAAAAGATTAGTGACTGTTTAGCCCATTTCTTACAGTTCAATAATGTTAAAACTGGATAAAATTGCACCACAACTGGAAATGAAATGTCATGTTTAAAATCTCCTTTTAAAATCATGTTTCACTATAAATGAAGGATAAAGAATAACAATTCAATATTCTTTATTCTGTATATTTTCTGTCATTGTTAAAATAGATACTGAGAAGAGTTTTTTGTGCTTTCATGATAAATATGCACGTTGATATGATCCCATAATAGATGCTCTGGCAATCCGTCTCTGTACAGTCTGAAGTGCATTGGAAATGACACTGCACAAAGCAGGGAGGATTTGTGGTGATATTTCTGTCACTGCAGTTTCATCTGTTTCTTGCTTCAACTGAATGTTTCTATTATTGAAACCTTTTAAACGTTACTTTGAAGTTAAAGCAGCCATTTGTATTGTTATGCCTCAGACAATGTTCTGTTTCTGAAGTGTTGAGACCAAAGACATTATCTAAAATTATAGCAAATCTGTACTTCTGCCTAGAAGCAGAAGGTTCAATCCAGTGCCCTTTGAAATCCAGATTATGTTATTTATTAAAAATCCACTTTGGCTTTTCAGCTAAGCAAACTTCATGTGCTTTGAAAGGCCTCTGCAGACTTAGTAGGCTCTACTTCAGATCTGTAATTAAATGCTGTGAACTTATTTACAAATCCACTTTTTTCCTATTCTGTTTTCTTTTTAAGTCACATACAGCTGCTTATTTTTGCAGGCAGTTCTGCAGCTGTAGCACTTTCTCTTTGCTATTTCCATTTCCAGAGTTTAATGGTTATCGGGGCTGTAGAAATGCTTAATAGGTTGGTGTGGGTATTGTCTTTTTGTTCTGTGATGATGCACCTGTAATTAGATTTACAAAATGCACTGTTGTAGTGCTTGTATGCCCCTCTGACTTCTACACTTTCTTGCTAAACTGCATGTTTTAATGCCATGTTCTCTGCTTGCTTTCCAAGGCCAAACTTTGTAATAATTTTGTGAAATCACAATATTAGTTGATTTTCTGCAG
The DNA here is from genome assembly GCA_013396695.1 of Sakesphorus luctuosus. Lineage (NCBI taxonomy): Eukaryota > Metazoa > Chordata > Aves > Passeriformes > Thamnophilidae > Sakesphorus > Sakesphorus luctuosus. The sequence continues at coordinate 128,198 of VWZD01003867.1, read as the reverse complement.
TTAAATTATTATAAGTTAAAACATACTAATCCACTGAGTTTTTATGTAACTATTTTATCTTTTATCCCTGAATATTAATATTTTTTCTAAAACAGATTTTATTTAGGACTTCATATGTTAAAACATTTGACTCAGAGCATTCTTGTTAGATTGAATAATTTTCTAAGACAAGCATGGTTCATTTTATGGCCTGATTCCTTTGTGAGAGGTTTTAAGGTTTCACAAGGAGCTGTAAAAATTGTCCAAGTGGATCTGAAGCAGTTCAGTCTTGCTGTTGGTCTGGCTACTTCTGCTTGGCAGTCACCACTTAAGCTCTCAAGCTGGAGACATCATTGACAGGTATAAAAAGTGTTCTACCTACCTGAGTTCAGCTTCTGATGTGTTGAGGGACTTAGATCCAGGCTGGAATTCTTCTATATTGATGTACACTTATCGAAAGAGCCTCAATGTCTTAATACAAACAGAGGCTCATTAAGTCAAGATGTTTTACAGGGTTGGGACGGTCCTGTTGTTACTAGTTCAAACTGTCTATAACTGTGTGCAGTTTAGGGTGTTAGATGGAAGAGTTCCGTGTGCTTTCGTTGTGTAATTGTTCAACAGGAGCTCTCATAAATGGTTCCCTTCTTGAACAGAGGTTTTGTCAAGACTGTGTTTCCAAGTGACTTGTCATGGGGAATCTGGTTATGTGGGTTTCTTATTCCTGCTGAAGGAAAGCTGTATCACCATGTTTCAGATCTGTCATAGATTTGTAGGTTATTCTGTGCTTGGTGGCACATTTGTTGAGGTGAACACGACAGGGTCACAGTAGGTCAGACCAAAGGCTCATGGCTGGTCTCAGCTGGGCCAGTACACAATACCTTTGAAAGCAAGTGGGGCTTCTTTGATACCCTTTTTCACCTCCCTGTAATGTATGGCCTCAGGATTTCCTAAGTCAGAGGTGGTATCTCTGTGTTTAATAGCTTCATAAATTGGTTTAATTTTCCCCCAAATTAGTCAACTCACTTTTCTTCCGACTGTGTAGATGAGACTGCAAGTATGCACAAAATAACCCCCAAACCTTGGCAATAGATTTCCCAGTTTAAGTGTTTACAGAAAAGAAAAATATGACTTTTAGAAGTTATTTTGGTTTTGAGCTTGCCTTTTGGTAGTTCTGTTTGAGTCTCCTGAATTTTTGGCTTGTGGTGAAGAGTGAGTGAACATACTTCAACCACCTTGTCATTGCTGTTCTGATTTTATTAGAATTGTTGTGCCTGGAATTCCTGTAGGTGTGTAGGGGTGTGTGCACAACTAGGCCAATAGGATATTGCACGTGCCATTAAATTTATGGCCTAAAATCACATACAGCTTGTACGGGTGTTCTGTGTCCTGCTCAGTTAATATATGTAGAATGTCTTTATGATGTCCTGTTGGAAAGAATCTTCCCTTAAGGCAAAGGACTCTGGGACAAACAACCCCCCAGAAAATCTCTGTCCAGTTCTAAGATCACTCTCCACACTTTCACTGAGTTAGCAGTTTACAGAACACAGTATCTCTTTAAATGAAGTTAAGATTTGGGGGGGAGGCGGAGAAAGAACAAGTCAAACCAAATTCAGTTACACAGGTCTGCATCTTTCTGAGTAATGTCTGTCCTTCATATCTGGGAGTTGCACATCCCTCCTTATGAACCTGAAGAAACAGCTAAGACCTACTCGTGTTGTAAGATCAATATAATATCACTGAGATTCTGAGAGCTTTGAGGTCATTGAGAGTTACTCTGTGTGTTTATCAGGGCCTCAGTCAGTCCCTACTTTACCTGGGAGGTTTGGGAATGCAATTTCATCAAGTTCCCATTCCTTATAAAAAGTGCTTCTCTATTTTCTTTTGCTGTATTCTGCTGCTTGCAATGTAGCTTTTGGAGACAATATATAGAAGTTAAGAGATCAAACTTTTATTAGAGGTGGGTTTTTTTCTTTCTTTTACTTGGATTTAAAATGAAAATTTGCAGCTTGTGAGTTGCTTGCTTTCTTCTCACAAATGCTTTAGCTGAAGCTCAACTGCTTGACAGTAGAATATGCAAGAAAACAGTGCCCCATATAACGAAAATTATGCTGGTGGTATTTTAGTCTTGCATCCAATTTCAGTTTAATATTATGTTGCAGTATGAGATTTATTTCTCCCTTCCACTGGTTATGGCCTGAGGAAGGGAAAGGGTAGAATCTATATTGCATTAAACATTTGAGTTACTTTCAGGAGTTTTAAAAAATTTAATCTGGTGTTAATCTCTGCAAGAAGTCATTACTCTGTGCTGTCAGCCTGTGATGGAGAAAATAAAAGAAAGGTTGGAAAAAATAGAAACGCATTGAATTAACTTCATTTCCAATGCAAGGAACAAAAAAAGGAGGTTTAAACAATGACAGCTTAATCTGGAGAAGGAAATTGGACAGTTATTTTGTGATTAAGCCTCTTCACACAAAAGAGATAACTTTGCTGTGGTACTCGTGGTTGCAGGCTCAGATGATGGGTCCTGTTAGATGTAAGTGGGATTTATACTTCCATCTTGTTAGAGAATTTAAGGGAAAATTGTATCCAGAGCCCTTGCCTATGGACTCCTGATTAAAAGACTGCTCAGTGAAGCTGCAGAGCCCACAACCTCACAGCTCATCAAACGTTGCTGCACACTCAAATTCAGCCCAAATGTGCTGATTTCTGAGCTTGACTCTGTTGTGCAGCAGCTCATGAGCTGTAGCCAAAGCATCACTCTGGGCAGCAACTGATACACAAACCTGATCACGGCCCAAGAAAAAGATTCCCCGAATCTGCAGCTACGATCTGTAAGCATTTTAAGAAGCAGCTTGTCAGCCTGTGCAAAGATTGTGTGGCTTGTCCAAGAGAGGCAGCTCTTGTTTCAGTGGCACAGTGGAAAGATGCAGTCTGTTGTTGCTGACTTCAAAGAAGGGTTTGTGGATGGGCTGAAGAGAAGAGGAAGAGGAGGAGGAGGAGAGCTTCTGACATGCTTTCAGGGGCCTGTGGGCAAGCCTTTTGGTGAGGGCACTGCCTTGCTTTAAAAGGAGCATGTGGACTACTCAGGATCCTTCTCTACAGGCAAATCCACCAAGGCCACCATAGCCCTTGTTTGTTCATCTTTGGCACAACTATGAACTCAGAAAGACCCAATAAATTGGGATACATCACCCAGCATGTCTTAACTTACCCTGACTTTGCCCTTGGGGTGCCTACACTTCCCTTACAGCAACACAGCTACGAAACCTCCAGGATGACAATCCAGATGGAGTTTGTTCTGTTTGTGCTCACACAGGTACAGGTGTCCTACAAGCCACCAAATGGACAAGAGAGAACATTATGAGTGTTCTTCAGGTAGTTAAATGCTTTTTTTAGCTTTTCAGTGAAACAAAGTGTGAGCAAAAGCTGCAAAATTTGAACTTGCCTGGGTCAATTGAGTGAATGTCAGAAGTGTGATGTTATTTATAAACCAAGAGGCAGGTGGGGGTCCAACAGGAAAGTTCAAGTGCATCTTCTGAAGCTCAGGTAGTTATTTTAACTAATTGAATCTTGTGTTAGTCAAAAGCATGCAAAATAGAAGGTCTGTTTTTATAGCTATATTCAGAAATAGTGCAAGATGGTAAAAGTTGCACTCACGTAAACCAGGAGGAAACTTAATGAAGATGTAATTTTTGAAGGAAGATATTAGTGGCAGGGAAATACCATTATGAGGGGTGAAGGGGGAATGAAAGAACTTCAGTTCTGGCAGCTTTAACTACAGCCATGCTGGGAAATTTCTGCAAATTGGATTTTTTTCTCATACTTACCTTTCTCAGTACCTTCTCCTTTTGTTTTTCTGTCCTGTATTTTCTAACTGTAGTGTACTTTTGGCCCCTTACTGTTTTCCTTGTCATCAGTAAGCATTTGGAGCTCTATTTTTTGTTTCAATTCTGATATTTTCCTGGAGTACTCAGTAAAATCCAGTTAAAGAGGTCTTGGATGAAGATTTGATCAGCTGGTGTGTTGGAAGATCAGCTGAACTCTGCTCAGTCTTCAGGCAGAGTTAATTTGTTTTCTGGTGTGCTGTTGGATTCCTCCAGCTGAAGAAGCTGTGATGGTCTTTTATTAAAAAAAAATAATACAAATTTCATAAGTGAAATAGATTTGGAGGTATAACTAGAAATGGAAATAGTTCTCTATGGATGCAATGAGTTAAAAGAGAAAATGAAATGGTGTGGAGAGAAGAATGAGGAACAGAAACTGAGAAAATAAGCAGAGACTCTTCAAAAAGTTTGGAATAGGTAAGCATTTTAAGAGAGGGGAAAAAAAGATGGGAACAAAGGGTAGGAAAGAGAACTGGAGAGAAATAGAAAAAAATCTCAGACAGATGACCACATCAATTCTGCTGTCATTTTTTTGCAGTCGTGAAGAGGTGACTGGGATAAGATAAGCACACACACATGAACACCATATTTTTCTAATCTCAAAGCAAGATTTTCAGTTTATTAGGAATGAGTGCAGAGTGGTTGTTTTTTAGTGATTGTTTCTTCGTTGCTTTTGGGTTTTCTGGGGTGGGGGTGGTTCAAGTTTTTTTTTATTTGAAGTTAAAATAAGAGGTCCTGTGTTTATTCCACCCTTGGCTAAGCTTTGGTGGGAGTTTCATCTGATGACAAATAAAAAAAAAATCATTCAAGGAGCTGGAAACATAACTAACTGTAATGGAAGTTTGAATATATTTACAGTAAATTTACAGATGTTAAGACTATTTTGTCCAAATTCTGCACATTAATGTATAATGTATTCAAAGAATTGTTAATCCAATTGAAACAGCTATTTTAGTAAGCATTTACTTTGCAGGGAATTAATTGCGTGTTAATATTACCAGATGCCAGGTAACCAGTTAACAGTCCCAGCTGGGACTGGGTTTGTCCTGATCAATTTGCTGTGGACAGACAGGAGGAGTAAACACCTTGTAATGGCCTTTGTGGTCCTATCCCTTTCCCTTCCTCCACTAGAGACATATTTGGATCCTATCTCAAGTACTCCTGAGAGATAAAATGTCAGCCTTTGCCTCAATTCTGTCTTCAAGTCAAACATGGGCGTTTTGTGGCTTCAAGATGCATTTCCTAGTGCAAATATTAACAAGTAGAGTAGTGGAGCACACTCAGGCATCAGAATGTGCTCTGTATCTGGTATTTATTACAGGTTTTTGGAGCAAATAAATGTACTCATATTACCTGGCAAAGGTGCATTTCTGATCTGGCATTGACAGTTTTCACAGCTGAATGTGGGGAAGGTCTCTTGAGTGATTAAAACCCCAATCTTTTCTTCAATAAGATTATACTCTTGAATTCTTTCACTCATAGATAAAACAAGAGAGAGAGTGGAGGGGTCTTACACTCCTTTTTCCACCTTAAAAGCTCCATTACAATTCCAAACCAATTCTGCTCCCACCAGACCTGGAGCAAGTGTAGTTTTCTCTGAGGGGCAGGGTGTTGCCAGGGACTTTTTCCATCAACTGCAATGGAACCACTCACACATATTCCAGATTAAAACTGTGTTTGGCTTGATCGTGGACAGGGGTGGGGATAGGTTTTCAAATACTCTGAAATACTTTCAAATACTTCGGGACAAGCCAATGTCTCCTGTCCCCAGGCAGTGATGGGTTCAAGCACATGCCCTTCCTTTCCTTGCCAGGTTTAAGCTGCTCTGTGTGCTCAGTCCCTGTGCCACACTCAGTGAATTGCCCTGGTGTGGTTTTACAGCCCTGGGTCACACACAGCAGCTGCCACAGAGCTGTTCCCATGCTCCAGGAACAGCTGGAAACAGTCCAGCCTTGGGAGACATCCCTGCCCTCCAATTTTACCATTTCTGTGGACTCTCACATGCCCTCAATAGCTGGTTGTGGCCAGACTCAGTTTCTTTCTGCTTTGCTCCCCTTTTGTGCAAGAGCACCCTCCTAGCTGTCAACCCTCCAGCCTGTGCCTTAGACCGACCTTCTTGCTTCACAGGAAAGCCTTTCTGAATGCTTTTTCAGAGGGAAAGTCAGTGACTCACTTTGCAGTGACTGTGCCCTCCTGTACAGAATCCAGGACAGCCCTGGATAATGTTTTTGTGTGTGATAATATGCCTGAGAGCCTTGCAGACCTGAAGTGTGAGTAGATGCATAGGTAAAGAAATAAAGTGACATGGGATAGAGAGAATAATTGTGTTTGATGTTTTTTTTGACAAGTTCTTCTTGAACTTGGTTCTGTGTAGTGTGAAAAATGTAAGTATGGGTTGACAGCTTATAGATGCTGTGGAATAGCTCAAAATTCCCTGTGGCAGGAGGAGAGTGTGATGGAGCAGGAGAGAGGCACCAAAGTACAATGAGTGGTTAGATTTGGGAAGAAAATAGCATAAATAGTTTCAGGTCCCTTAGGGAGCGCTACTTATCACTTTGTGTGATGGGCTTTTTGTGGCAAACTCAAGATGCTTTGAAGGGTTAGGGTAAATCTAATATGGTTTAATAAATGCTGGAAAAATCTGTAAAGATGAACTCTTCCCAAATCATATTACTGCTGTTTACACTCTATCTACTTGAGTTAAATTCACTTTCAAAGAAGTTTCACAAAAGGCACTATAAGGGCCAATGACTTCCAGTTCTGTTTTCTGTTAATAGATCATTTATTTCTTCCCACTGCAAACTATCCCCCTCCCCTGTCTTTTGTTCCCTTCACTGCTTTCAGTGATTCACTAATTTAAAATGACTGGTCCTGAGCCTTTCTTGCTGTGAGTTTTGTCTGAGGTATGAGCAAAGTGAGAGTATTACGGTTGGACCCAGAAATCTGAATTCAAACATGATGGGAGAGCCAGACTTTGGAATTGCATTCATTAAGTGTATTTCTGTAATAATTAGTGGAACAGTACACAGACATGCTTTCTCAATGGCCACCTGTCCTGGAAAGTGCCATTGATGAGCCTATGAAATCCCAGACGTGTGATCCCCAAATTATGTGCCAGAGTGCAGGGAGCCCATCTTTGGTCTTTGGTGATTCAGTGCAAGGGTGTTTGGGATGCAGTTAATTAGGACTGCAAGCAGCAAGTGTGGTGAGACAGGAGGGCTCTTCCACTTGCTGTGTTGGCAGATAAGACAGTTTTTGAAGTCTGCTTGTCAGACACTTCTGTGAGTGTCTGATTTAGAAACACAGAGTGTCCTCTACCTGCCTTTCAGCAGTTAATAAATATTTAGCAGCTACCTTTTGTGTTACTATCACAAATTTAAAACAAACAAACCTGATTTGAAAGACAAAACCACAGGGTATATATTTCACTAAATTCATACATTTCTTTTAAAAAGTAGGCCTAATTAAAGGGAATAACGTGGCACTATTTTAATAAATTCCTCAGTTTGATTTAAAATCATGCAAAGGAAATAAAGGTTTTTAAAATATGAACTGCTGAAAGCTAAGGGGAACAGACAGAACTGGCTACCCTACTAGTTCAGGATTTAAAACTACAGTGAGGTAAAGAAGCTTTTGGGAGGGCATTGCCACAGAGTCAGAGATTTTTTTATTATATTTTATTGTAGTAATTTGACTTCCGTTCCATGCTTAGGTTCGGGAAAAAGGAGAATGGTTTATTTTCTCTTTCAATATATGAATAAAACTGAGGTATGAGAGGATGACTACTCCTGAAGTGTGGAAAGGCTTGGTGATGAGAAGCAGTCGATGTTACCTCTGGCTGCTGAGTTCAGCCATGTGTCCAGTAAATCAGAACATTTTTAAATATAAAATGTGGTTAGATAAGCTTATTTCTGCCTCTGTATCATATTTATGTCTCTGTAGCATGTAAAATTCCTTTGTTTAGTAGAAGATAAAAACAACAATACAGTGTGGGTTGGAGCTGTAGCTGGTCAGTTTATGTAACCCAGCTCAGAAGTGGGTAAGGTCAGCAAGGAGTAACTGAAATGCTCTGTCGGCTCTTGAACGAGAAAAGTGGCAGCAAAACAGAAGTACTAAGCCAATTGTTATTGGTATGCACATAGATTTTTACACATTTACTGGAAATACGGTGAAGTGGCAGGCGAGGATAAAATAGAAATATTATGTTATAAAAAAAAAGGTTATTGTGAAATTACTTAGTAGGTTTACGATGAACTACAAATAAAGTCAGCTGGTTTGTGCTCATGTTTTTGGGCATGAGGGAAAAAGTGCTATTTAAATGGTAAAACTCAGGTGTATCTGGTGGTATAAGGCAGATAATATTTCAGCATAGAGTCTCTCAAGAAATGAGAAGGTGTGGTATTTTCAATGTTGTTCTGGTAGGCAGAAAAGCATTTCTGGTGCATTTGGGGGCCGAAAATGACTTTTGATAGAATGATCAGAGGTTGATTTGTGAACTGTGGAGATGAGCAGAAAGTTTGTGAGGTCTGCACTTCAGTTTGGGGGGTTTATTTATAAATCTTCTGTAGTTGTATTTCAAAAAGGAAGTGCCTTGAGAAATTAAGAACAGAAAGCCCTCTGTGTTGGAGCTTATGCACTAAACAAAGAAAAGGCAAATTCCCACCCCCCTTTTGTCTTATAAACTTCTGCCTGAAACTGGTTTGTAAACAAAAGGTGAAAGACAGACAAGAAAGACTTGAGATATAACCATGTGAACTCAGAAAGGAAATGAAGTGTGAAGCATGAAAGAGGAGGAGGGCTGCTCAGCAAAACTGTGGTTCTGAAAGTCCAAATGTGCGGGTGAGTTAGAGCTCTCTGCTGTGAGCTCCACGTGTGGAATGGGTGCTTTAGTTACCCCGAAAATGCAGGACAGTGAAGTGGTCAAGCTGACCCATGAGGACAGCATGGTTATTGCAGGGAACACTCCATGGCAAAACAAAACCTGTCTTTAAGGTTTTAAGTTCAGGAGAGACGACAGAGTGGAAGTTGGGGGAAGGAGCACATGGAAGTGAAAATTGCTCTTATTATCAGAAGGTCACAGCTACAGGCTGGGTGATAAACCTATGAAACTTCCTGTTGGCATCCTAGTTTGGACATAAAAGCTGGATCAGGAGACTCAATTCCCACGTATCACACAAAGCTCAGGCTCACAATTGCATGTGCAGGATAAAGCCTTAATGTCACTGGGTGGGTCATTTCTCAGTGTGGCAGCAGGAGGAGCAAAGATGGTCCCCAACGAGATCAGCATCAGGATCTCTGTCAGTGCCCCTGCAGAAGGTTTTGATGCCACCCTTGGAACACCACATGCACCTCTGGTAATCCATCTCCAGAAAACATGAACCTGAGCCTGAAGCAGGCTCCAAAAACACCTGCTAAAATGAGCAGGGGGCTCAACAGCCTCTTCTATGAGAAAAGGCTGAAAGAGCTTATATTGTTTAGCCTAATGAAATTAAAGTAAAATAATATAGAAAGGGCAAACACGAGGGCTGGAGAAGATAAAATATAGTCTCGATTTAAGATCTGCTCAAATAAAATGAGGCTGCAAATTGTAGTTGTGCTGTTTTCCAGCAGGATTGAGGATTGAGCCTTCCAGGGGATTGTAGTTGGGGCAGAAGAGGTGATTTCCTAAATGGATGCTGGAAATTTTGTGGGAATCACTTTGTTACATACGTCCAGTGAGGCACTGCATTAAACTTGATGAGATAGGACAAGCCTACCTGTCCTAGATTTTAACTAAAACCTTTAACTACTTTTTGAAACGGGCAATTGTGGTTGTGTGGCTTTAATTTTGATTCCAATTGCCATCTGAAAGCAGCTTGATTATTAAACCAAAAAACAAACAAACAAACAAACAAACAAAAAGGAAGAAACACCAGAAATACTGAGACGTATCAGTACCATTTTCTAGAAGGATAAAAATATGTATAAAATTCATAAACTGACTAGAAGCATTTAGACAGAGCTGTCTGGGAAAGTAAATGTGTCATTTAAGAGTAACAACAACTCTTTTCTGGGTTGAGCTTGTCATGAGAAGCTACTGGGAAAAAGTCTGTCTTTTAAAAGATAAATTTTTGGGGTTTTTCTTTGTTTGCTTGTTTTTGATGATCAGTTTAGATGCTTCTATGATCTTCACAGAATCGC
>VWZD01003867.1:0-117993 GCA_013396695.1 Sakesphorus luctuosus | reverse complement strand
GGGGGCTGTCCCTGCCCTGACACAGCTCCAGCCCATTCCCTGGGTGCTGTCCCTGCCCTGACACAGCTCCAGCCATTCCCTGGGTGCAGAGCAGGACAATCCCCTCCCTGGCCTGGCCGTGCTGGGCCTGATGCCCCCCAGGGCAGGACAGGGTATTCCCTCCTGGCTCCAGGGCACTGCTGACCCGTACCCAACTGGCCACAGATAGGACCCCCAGGGCCCTTTCCTGGCTCTGCTTTCCAGCATCTCATTCCCAGTCTGTCTGTCCATCCAGGATTGCCCCATCTCAGGGTCAGATTCTGTCAATTCCCATGGTTGGGTATTCCCAGCCCTCTGCTCTGCCCAGGTCTCCCTGCAGGACCTCCCTGCCCTCGAGGGACTCAACAGCCCCTCACAGTTTTGGGTCACCTGCAAACTTGCTCAGTGTCCCTTATAGTGCTGTGTCCGAGTCTCTGTCCTCTCACGAAGTTGCGGTGAAACCAGCTTGACTCTTAAAGAACAGCATCCAGACATTTGGTTTTCAAGTTTTAACTCTAATCATTAAACAGTGCAGGTGATTGTTTTGTTTGCTTCCATTTTAAACCTGTTTAATCTGCTATAAAAAATAGTCTAGAAGCAAAACTGGGTTTTACAATCATTGGGTTATTTTTCTCCTGCATGTTTTTAATAGCCAGTTTTAATTTGACCTGATGTGATTTGCATCTGTTGTGGAGAGAGCTTGTATTTCATTTTAATGACTTTATTGGTAAATTTGACAGTAGATAGATTAAATCTTGTTTAAAAATAAGGATGAGAATAGGTTTAATTTGAATCTTGAATACCAACATTCCTTCTTCAGTATTGGCAAGTTAAGCTGATTGTTGCCACTGATGCTGTTCCAGGACTTTTTCCCCCAAAATCAGATAGTCTGTTGGAGAGTCAGATACGAAAAGATCCTTCCCAGAGCAAGTTTTACAAGGCCATGTATTGATAGGATGAGAGGTAGTGGCTTTAAACTAAAAAGGGGCAGCTTTAGATTAGATATTAGGAAGAAATTCTCTACTGTGAAGGTGGTGAGGCACTGGAACAGGTCCAGAGAAGCTGTGGACTTCCTCATCCCTGGAAGTGTTTAAGACAAAGTTGGATGAGGGTTTGAGCATCCTGCTCTAGCATGAGGTGTCCCTGCCCATGGCAGAGGGGTTGGAACTAGATGGTCATTAAGGTCCTTTCCAACTCAAACTATTCTGTGATGATTCTCTTGGTGATTTCTGAAGAATACAGCAAAAGCTAAAAACAATAGAGAAAAGGCATGTCCTAAATTTTTACATCAACATATATCTGATTCATAGATTCATATCTTAGCCATTGTTTTCTAAATATTCAATAAACTGATAATTTTAGTGTATGAGGGTTTGTTGTGGGTTCACGTAGGTGAGCCCAGATCTGAGTTTAGATCAGGCCTGAAGCTGTCAGCTGACTTGAGCTGGGTTGAACTACCNTTCTGTAAAAATACATGTAGTTTTAGTGTAAATGTGGCTTGAAGGTTTTTTCCTTCCCCTCTCTTTTCCTCCCTTTCCTGAGTGTTGGGGGGGAGGCTCTGAGCCTGTACTTGGAGGGTTGGCAGTTTGCCAGCTCAAACCAAGACAGGGGTTTTTTTTAAAATTATTTGCCTTACATTTTCCTGCCTGCTGGTATGTGTGTTGTAAGGCATAACACTGGATTTTCCAAGGAAAATAAGCATCTTCCTACTTGCAGAGCTGTTTTCTTTCCCCTTCACTGTGTGTACTAATCCGAGTGCGTCACTACTGCAGTGAATTGTGTGCTTTGCAGTGGAACTTCAAATATTTGTGCCTTTGACTACAAGAAATGCAAACAAAATTTACAGATCAGATCTTCTGTTTGACCTATAGACAAACCAGCCACCACGTTTCATGCAAATTTTAGGTGAGAAACTCAGACAATCCATCACAGAGGACAGTCCACAGCTACGTTAATCTGATTAGTGTGGATAAGTATCCTGAAAGGACTGTACTCAAAATTAGGTGGAGATGCATCTTTGCTGATTTTTATCTGCTCTCCTATGTCCTTCTACATCAAGCAGCTTCCACACCAAATGTCTTGTTTGTGGTTATGGAGTGGATTACAAGGCTGTACTTGTGACTGATATTTTATTGCTATTTATAATTTGTGTTAACCTTTTTCCGGGTACTGTAGAAATACAGTGTAAAAAGAGGGAATAGATTTTCCTTAACTAAGACAGGACTTACTTACAGAGTTGTAAGGAGGGTAAGAGTGACAATGAAAGAAAGCTTGATTTTGACCTTTTTTTCTTTTTTATTTCTGCCCATGCTGGTTCCAGTACCAAATGTCTGTCTGATGTCTCTGGATTCTGGCTGAACTGCCACATTGTCAAGCTTAGTGCTTCTGGCTGAATTCTCTTAAAGACTCTAGTACCATGCCTTGTCTTCCCTCCTGTCTCCTGTTCCCAGCCTCCGCTGCCAGCACAGGCTTTGTTTCCAGCGCTTTGGGGCCAACTTGATTGAGTGTTCACAGCCATGTCCTTCTCCGGATTGACCTGAGTGCCTCTGCAGCGTGGCTTGGGGTGCTCCTGACCTCAGAGGGATGCAAACACATCTGGAACAATTCTCCATGGAGCTGGCATGCAGAGAGCACTGCCTGTGCACTTGGGTTTCACTTGTCCTGTGCTGGTTAGTCAAAGATCTGAAATTATCAATAAAGAAAAGGTACTCTGAGAAATAGAGAGTGTTTAGAATTGAAAGTACTTCCAGAGCATTGCAATGCCCTTTACAGTTGGTTACTATATGTAATAATAGCATATTGCAATTATTCCACTAGTCATCTTTATCACTCTGTAGTATAGGAAACAGTAAAATGTGCTGTGATTAATTTTTCAGCCAGAAAAGCCATCTCTGTAAGCTCAGTACTGAGCAAGAAATGCTACTGTTGTGGTAGGATCCAACAGGCACTGTTTGTTCTCCCTGCCCCTCTGCCTCCCTAGAGAGTTACTAATAGCTTACTTAAAAGCAAGTGCTTGATTTAATCTTGTCAGTGCCATTTTGCATCTATGTACAGAAGAAGAATGGCCTAAGATGTATCAGGAACAGAGGAAGGGATGATGTGAGTTTAGGGATAAGGAAATGGGAAAATACTATATCATCATTAGCATTTCAGTTTTTCAAAATACCTTTGTCCGATGTTGCAAGGCCAACTTACTGACTCATTGATCTGTGCTCATGTGTTTCTGAATACTGTGTTTCCCTCATCCCTTTTGCTTTATTGATGTCATTGTACATCCTAAACCTCAGGAGTCAAATGTATGACATTGATGTCATTGCAATCATTGGTGGTGTCACAGTACCTGGGAGCCACATATGTTTAGGTTTTCTTCCCTGTCTCTGTTATGGGTTTAGCCAAGTAAGCCTAAATTTGAACCTTAGAATTCAGATTTAAGCCTGAAATTGTCAGCTACCTTGAGCTGAGCCGAGCTAGCTGGCAGCTGACTTCTAGCCAATAATGTTGTATTCCACACCATCTTACATCATCTCAATAAGAGTAAAATCCAGTGTGTAAGTGTAGCTTGGTTCAGTTCCACCATAGCTAAAGTGCAAAGAAGACGTGTTGCCAGTATGATGCCCTGTTAAGCCTCGCTCCTGCTATTGCCACTCCTTGCCTTTTGTTTAAGTTCAGAGAAGTAAAAATATTTTGTTGTTACTCTTTCTGTTTCTTGCTGAGTGTCTTTTAGTTTTAGAGTACTTATGAATCTAAAGTAATACACTTTGTATTAATTGAAAAGTAAGAAGTTATTTCTCGTTACATATAACTTGTGTATGTGTTATATTGTAGTTTTCTTTTAATTTTCTCTTTTCTGTATAAATACATGTAGTTAGTTTCAGAAAAAAACTAGTTTTGAAGAGTTTTTTTCCCTCTCCCTCTTCTTTCTCCCTTTAGCTAGTTAGAGAAAGGAAAAACCATTTTTCTCTGTTCTTAGGCAGTTGGCATTTTGCCAGCTCAACCCAAGACAGCCTCCCACCCTGCCCTCCACTCTGGTTTTAAAACAGAGACCACACTTCCTCCCCTTATAAGGGGAAGGCTGTGGCTTCCCTCCAACACAAGATGGCTTGTGAAGAGGTTTACAGAGACTGGTCAGGCACTCTCACCTTTGTTGTGTTGTTACCACTTGATTGTTCTTAGGATTCAACTCCCACACTGATGTTCTTTCACAGTCTGTAGGAAAAACTGAGTAAAGGCAATCCTCAGGGCTTAGGCAGAGTGGATGTGTCTGTGTTTTTCCCTTTTCCCCTCCTTTTACTGTGTTGTGCAGGTTCAATACTGTACTAATCGGCATCTGGCTCAGTGTACTCCACTCAGTTGTTTCTCCTAATGCCAAGACAGAGGTTGGAGGCATCTTCCAAATGTTGAAAACGTCTCGTTTCAGAGCTAATTGTGAAGATGGGTGACTGTCCTGCTGTTGGTGACAGAGCAAGCTGGGAATGTGGTTATCCAGCAAAGCAACTGGCCTTTGCCACAGCCTGGCTGGAGGTCTGAGGCACTGACACAGTGTGGATCCTGCAGCAGCTTTGGACCAAAAGGTTTAGGCACAGGAACTAAGTAATGAAAACAGAAATGGCTCTAGACAATGGGGAAAGGCCATCATTGGGAAGAATTGCACGAGTTGCTACTTTCCTAGCAATTTGTGGTTTATACTGTCTTTGTTTCTTCTTCTGACTTAGAAATTTGGGAATGTGGTTAGTGAGTTGAAAAATGGGGAATCAAAGAACTGAATATTTGGAACAGCGGAGCAAACAGTGAGGGCTGGGTGGTGCTGCAGAAATATCCACTCAGGCTTTTGCTTCTATCTCAGTACCTGGAGATCTTTAGGGTGATAGGGGCGTTCAGTATTAAGCAGCTGTTTGGTTCACTGCTTTCAAAGAAAAGGAAATTGGGTGAGAGAAGCGGGTGGTACATCAGCCTTTCAGAGCTGGGCTGGTCACAGCAGTGGTTGGCAGCACTTGAAGGGCTTCCATTGAGAGGAATGTGGTATCTGAAAATAAGTATCTGAGGCAGCAGTTTATTATTTATTCAAAGCAGACGAGATAACATGAAAAGCAAAGTGGAAGATAAATATGGAGTGTTGCAAATCTTGGTAACAAATCCAGCTGTGCTGTTCTGGACTCTGCCTGCCTTCAGACTTCCTTGGTTCTGTCTGCTGCTTTGCCAGCCCACCAAAAGCCTGTGCTGCAATGTCTTCCAGTGTGTGTTGCTCTTGCCTGCTTATTGCCTCCCAAATTCTCTGTTTATAGACATTGTTTCTGGTCTTCCATGTCTTTAGAAAGAACCAGCTGAGTTCCTTGAAGTACAGTCGTTTGGCCTTTAAGTCTAGGCAGGTCTTTCACGGACTGGGGAAATCTCCTGTCCTGCCAGACTGGAGCCTGCACCTCACACCAGTGTTGGCAGAAGAGCCAGAATTACTGTGCCCTCTGCAGTTATCTGTAGAGAAAGCAACTGTGCTTAGTTATCTAAAATAACTTATTTTCCTGAAGCAAAGCGGGATCTCACTCTTAGCTCAGGAGAAGGGCTTGGTTCAGCGTTGCATCGTGCCAGACACAGGAGTTGGTTGAGTTCAAGTTGCAGGCAGTGGTGATGTTGGCAGGCACTCAGGATAAAGCACAAGAGTTTGATTTCCAAGGTGAGTTGCAGACTGTTAGAAGTTAAGATGTGGCTTGAAGCTGAGCTTTACGTGATGGAAGTGAAATAAAACCCTCATCTCTGTTCCTCGCGTCAACTTAATTTTTTGCAGAGATGTTTTTTGAGAGTACAAAACGAGAAGTTTGGGGGATGGAAGCCCTGTATAGCATCATCAAACATCCTAATGTTGACTAATAACAGCAATCTGTCATACAAACATACCGAAATTGGCTGTGCTTCATTGGTAATGTTGATCACACTGCATGGCAGTGCCTTCTGTCACCAAAATGATTTACAGTAAATGTGCAGATGTTATTTATAGTGACCTACTAATTCTTCTTGAATGAGAGATCCTTTTTCTTCTTGCACATGATAATCTTGGCTCCTTTTGAAAAAGAGCTCTGTTCACTCTCAGCCGAATTATTTGGAACAAATAAGTAGTTAATTAAAATATCTGGTGCTATAGCACTGTCATGAGGTTTAATATTAGCTAATTTTTGGCTGAGCTTGCTAAGAACAAAGGAAAATGACCTACTGGCACAAGAGATGTGTTACTGTCTTCTGCCAAACATACTGAACTCTAAGTGCCATAGTCTTACCTAAATCTGTGGTGGTTCTCCTCTACTTCCATTCTAACAATTCAGCAAAATCCTTTACTTGCTTAACCGTAATTTGATCACAGAGGTTTAGATTTTTTCTCCAATGAATCCATTAAGAAAATGTGTTTTATGCTCCACTAGACTGCACTCAGGTACCAATTTTAGTGTTAGACTGTCACATTCAAAAAACTATCTCTGATTGAAAGCTGATGGTTTGAATGTCATTTGCATGACATGCACAAAGAGTTGAAAGGAGTTGAAGTGTCTGGGGTGCAAAAGTACAGACCACATAAAATGTCTGGAAGTGTAACAGTAGTTCATGAAGGCTACATGAAGAGAGTATTACATAACTGTCTTCTTTTACTTAGTAATAATATATTAATTAAAAACAAAACAAAACAAAAAAACCCCAACCAAACCAACAAACAGCTTTTGCTTTAAATCTGTTGCAAAATAATTTCCAATGTGATTCATTCAAATGAATAACTAAGTGTGTCACATACTTCCTCTGTTGTGGTATTTTTATTTTTACTTGGTGCAGCATGTAATTGTAGAGTGCTTAGTTTTTGAATTTCCAAAGGAAGCAAAAGCCTCTATGATTGATAAAATGGGGGTGCAGAATAGATGGCGATTGCTGCCTTTTTATGGTAACTTCTTTCTGTCAAAGTCACGGTAAAGAAACAGAATATTTAAAGAATTTGAGTGTATGCAAAGCACAGATGTACATGCATGGCTGTGTCTTCAAAGACTGTGGAGAAGAGGGAGGTGTTTGCCTTAAGAAGTTGTTTATCTGATTAGGATTATGGTTACTCTGCATGTGTGTACCGTGATGGTTCTTGTGCTATAGATTGCCTCTTGAATGCTTATTCCCTTATTTCTCCAGTGCATGCTGGAAGTATTAATTCATTACACACTTGCAGGATGGAGAGAGACCAAAACCTGCAAGACTGAAATGGAGAGAGAGACCAGGCCCTGAGATGGGAAGAGGCCAAAATCAAAGCCTAACACACATAGGGGGCAGGAACCATCTAGTAACCCAAACATGAGTGTGGGGCTGTGCTCTGGCAGCTGTTCCAGTCACAGGAGATTGCCATGGCAGCATCACTGGCTGAACCTTTAGCTGATGGGTGTTACCTCAGTGCTTCAATCTCAAGACAGTTCCCTTGTGAATCTTTTTGGGATTGGTTATAAAACTGCATAATAGATGTAGGCCATTGTCTCCAGAAGTAATGGGTGGACAACCACTAATTAGGCAGAGAATAAAAATGTTTGGGAAGTTCTTGCTTGTATAAGAAAAAACTATCAAGTGTCTGAATGTACTGTAATCTGTTGATATTTAGAACATGATCTGCAGCTTGAAAAGCAAAGCCTCTTAACAAATAATTTTCGTGGTCCAATTCAGGCACAGGATTGCCATCCCATTCTGTGAGGAAAGCACAATGAGTTCCTGCAAAAAGGAGAGCAGCTCTAATGCCTTCTGTCAACAGAGAAAAGCTACTTTCTATGTGCCACAAGTGCTGCTTGTGTATTGGCTTCACCTTTATGTTTTCTCTGGATGGTGGGGATTTTGAAACATGAGCTTGAAGGAAGATTGGGCATCACATGGAGTTACACTTACGTAATGCCTATGTGCAAGGTGTGGTATAGCTGAATAAAAGACCTTAGGAAATATCAGGAGAAACACCTAAAGGCATCAGTTGTGGTGTGGTGCATTTTTAGCTGGAAGAAAGCAAAACCTCTGAGGCTTAAAAAATCTTTTAATCAAACTGAACACAAGACTTGAGAGTGACTGGAGAAAAACTTTTTCTTTAGAAAGATGGACAGGATAACTGAAAAGGTTGGTTTAAATATCCGTGTTTTGCCACCTGGTTAGTGTATATATTGCCTTCTCACAGCAAATCCAGCCCTGGAAAATGTTTGGAAAGAGTATTCTTTGCAACTATCCTCACAGCTTGAGAAGTGTCTGACAAAACTTTAATAGAATGAGTTAAAGGGCAGTCACTAATGTTCACCATTGCTTGAAACTGCTGTGCAGGGAGAGGCTTTTGAGTGGGAGAGTGAGGCATTGATTTACTCCCAGGGCTGTTCTGTGCCTGCTCAGTGCAGACAGAGCCTTCCTTGCTGTGAACCAGGTCACTGGGAAAACCCACGTGCTGGGAACCAGCAAGTTGGACTTCCAGGAGCAGTGGCAGCATTTTGATCTTCTTAGATCGTGAAACCCACCAGAGAAAACAGGCTGTTGGGCTGAGCTTTGTTGCCCACTAGAGCTTGGTTAGGTCCACTGCAGTTTCCAGTCAGAGCATTGACTACAGTAGAGACATAAACATCATCTACAAAACGCAGCTGGAAAAGGGGCCAAATAGTCTGGAAACCTCAGAATTTGGAGGAATGTATGTAACTGCATGTATTGCTATCTCCATGTGGATGTGCTTCAGACTTAAAATTGAGGCAAAGTTCTTTTAATATGTGTAGAACTTGCATGAGCTAAAAAAAAAAGTTAAAATTGCCCCTTCAAAATGTGCACATATAGCCTTGCTGAGCTTCTGATGCCTCTTCTCACAGCTTTTCGAAGCTGTAAGCTTATTTTAGCTCTCCAATCAAAATGCAGAAGCAGGTCTTGATATCTTCTTTTATTTTTCTTCCTGACAGCATTGGTTTAAAATAGAGAACAGGCAGAATGAAGGCAAGCATAGTAGGAGAAGCTCACAGATGTGATTATGTGTTAGAATTGGCTGAATGTCCTGAGTGTTAGTACCAGTGGATGGTATGTCAGGGTCACACAGCAGTCGTGGTAGCCTGTAGAGCTGATGGGGAGCTCAGAGCAGAGCTGGATGTTCTGCAGCCCCATGCTTTGGCCAGGCAGCAGTGAAGGAAATAACTTGTCTTGCATCCTTGCACATCCCTGATAGTCTGTTGGGCCAGTGTGCCCTGTGTGTGTACTCAGCTCCTTTGGACACTTGTAGTTGTGTTTTGACACAATATATAACTGGTTTTTTGGCTGCATTTAGTTCCTACAAACCTGTTACATCTCTCTGCATAAGTAGCTGTGGCTTGCATTTTGGATTATGGATGTGCCCTGACAGTTCCATTGCCCTTTGTTAACAGCAGATGCCAAATTCTACTCTTAGTCATGTTGGGGAAGATGTTGGGGTCTGATATTCCATAGAGATGTCAGTTCAGGGTGATTCACTTTAGGCATACACTGCATCATTAATAAACATCAGAGTGGGCCCTCTGCTTTCTGCAGATGGACTTTCTGTGGCTCTGTGATAAATC
Source organism: Sakesphorus luctuosus (assembly GCA_013396695.1). Taxonomy (NCBI): domain Eukaryota; kingdom Metazoa; phylum Chordata; class Aves; order Passeriformes; family Thamnophilidae; genus Sakesphorus; species Sakesphorus luctuosus. Next base: position 108,433 of record VWZD01003867.1, on the reverse strand, counting down.
CCTCAAAATATAATCTGTCCAGTGGACTGTGACTCAGCACAGCCCACAGGATGGTTAGTGGAGTGGGTTGTAAGCAGAACCCTGTTAGAACAAGATGACTATATAGTGCCTTTGTACCTGTCATGTTGTGTTAGCTTGTTTTTGCCAGGGATCTTGGCTATCCATAGGAAGAGCTAGAAGTGTTGGCTTCAGAAATCACTGTTGCTGTATAAAGCAAAGGAATATCCTACTAGGAGATACCTAGGGCATAGCAATGGAAATATTTTATTGCAAAGCTCTGTATTACTTGCAGAATAATTGCTGTTAGTTGGCTACACATTATTTATTTTGTTTGATGCCATATTTTTTACCCATTCAATGCTTGAAGCATTTCACATGTGTAATGGAAGTTTTTTCAGTACAGTAAGCTTGGGTGTTCTGATATCTAATTGAACAGTCCCCTGAGTAATTGTTTATATATCATGTGGAAAAGAGAGATGGGGAGAAGTATGTACAGTCCAATTTCAAAGGGTTCTGTTTTTAAACCTGCAACCTCTGCCTAAAAAAACGCAGGCCTTGGAGATAAATCGGATTTCCAGCTTACAAAGTAATTAAGGGCTCTCAGATCTAAAGACTGAATGTTTATTCAGCAACCTCACTTTTCTATTGAGGGTAGTTGAAGCCCTCCACAAATAAAAAATGCAGCAACTGCGTGAATATGATGTGTGACCTTTTATTATTCAAGAATCTACCTCAGTTATGTAGATATATAGCAGGGAGGCTGAATTTCACTTGGAAATGTGTTGGTACTCGGTGGAACTACTCGGTGGCAGTGATGAAGTCAGAACGGCTCTGCTGGGCAGTGGTTTAATTTCCTGAGCTGTCCCTTCTGTCTGTCAGAATGTCAGCATGTCAGTTATTTCTGTTCATTGCTCCCAGATGGTTTGGTGATCTTTGATGGAAATGCATTGTAAAGTTGAGTGGTGGTGGTTGCTGCTGTTGTTGTTATTATGATTGTTATTGGTTTTTATTTTCATTCCTGTTAGCTTTGCAATATCACTTGTAAAAATCCTGAACAATTACTTTTATTTTGAGTGTATGAAACCTGTTGTCACTGGTCTGCATTAAGATTAGGCATTTGCAAAACTTATTCCATCTTAAAATTCTTGGACCCATAGAATTCTCTTCAGTACTGAAGACTGCAGCTAAATGAAGAGCAATATGCCTTTGAATTTGGCAGCCTTTCCAGCTTTGTTACCTCTGACGCCTGAATCTGTTGAGATGTGGCTGAGAACTTTCCTCCAGTTACTTCCCAAAAGCAACATCTCTTTTATCACAGAATTACAGAATATGCTGAGTTGGAAGGGACCCATGAGGACCATCGAGTCCAACCCCTGTCCCTGCACAGAGCCATCCCCAGAGTCACACCCTGTGCCCCAGAACATCATCCAAACCCTCCTGGAGCTCTGGCAGCCTTGGGGCTGTGCCCACTGCCCTGGGGAGCCTGCTCAGTGCCCACCACCCTCTGGGGGAAGAGCCTTTCCCTGAGATCCAACCTGACCCTGCCCTGGCACAGCTCCAGCCCATTCCCTGGGTGCTGTCCCTGCCCTGACACAGCTCCAGGCCATTCCCTGGGTGCTGTCCCTGCCCTGACACAGCTCCAGCCATTCCTTTCACAGAGAAGGAGGAACATGACTGGAAAGAAAAACTGAAGGAGGAAGAAGAGGGGACAGGTATATAGTTTAAAATGTTGCACACAAAAGCTGATCTACATTGTGCTAAGGACGTGTATAGTCCAGCATTCTCCTTTGGATCTGTATGAGACAATCCTGAAATGATGGGATATAATAGACAAGGAATATGGAAAGTTTTTTCTATTCCTTGTGACATACAACTCTAACATTGAGGCTGAGAGGTTTTACAAACTGTCAGACAGAACAGTTAGAAGGTTAAAAAAGAGTATTATCTAGTCACATTCCCAGTGAAGTTAGAACTTGATACACAAATCAAAGGCAGCCAGCAGCTCATAAGAAAACTAACAAGCAGTGGGAAGTAACCAGTGACTTTCCTAAAGGATTAGTCTTGGGGCTAATCTTTCTCTTTTCATTATTATCCCAATGCCAAAAAAAAGAAGGAGCTACTGAATTGTATTGATAGCAGGAATTTGTGACTTTTCTCCACAATAGGAGGATATCTCTCTTTTCAATTTGCTGCCTTTAGGTAATCAAAACCTTCAAATCCCTTTGTACTCATCTTGTACATGTAGACATTTGTGTAAGAAAGTACTCTATTTTGCACTTAGTTCATATTTTGGGTCTGATCTCAGTTAATTCTGTCCAGTAATCAATGTCTGAAATGCAGCTCCCTCTCATAATCCAGTTCCTTTCAGAGCAATTATGTATCTCTGAAACTGAGGGCATCCTGGTAGATAGTAGCTAAGGAACAAGAATTCTGTTGCATAAAGCCTATCTGAATTCAAGAGAGAGGGACTTGTTGTACTGGTCATATATATTTAAATAAAATTTATGGTTAGAGATGCCTTACAGGGAATTTTATACCCTTCAGATTAACATCTCTGTTGCTGTTTTCTATGCATTTTTCATGGTCGTGGTGCTCTTGGGTCCCTTAGGTTGCTGGCAAAGGATCAGGTTAAGATAATGCTTAGGACGTCTGAAATTTGTCAGCCCAGATCCTTGAAAACACTTCAGTGCAAGCCTTGCTGCTTCCTCCTTGTTTTTCTTACCTTGAGATGATCTTGAGAATTGGCAATTAGTCTGGGAACTGACGTCAATTCAAATACAGTGTCTGCTTGTTAACTTTAGTTCTTTAGAGTGTCCCTCATCCTCTGTGCTAAAAAGCGAACGCTGTTAACCTGAAGCCCTAAAACAAACAGAAACAAAACCAAAAACCCAAACAAGCAAAACCCATAAAACACAAAACCCCAAACCAAACCAACAAACAACCAGGAAAGCACAAAAAACAAAACAAAACCCTGTTGGATTACTGTCCATGAAGTGATGTGGGATGAGGGGTCTCTCTCACTCCCTCCCACCTCACGTGGTTGAATTGCAAGGAACATCACATGCCCCATTTCCTCAGCTTTGTGGGCATAGGATGTGTGGTTGGGCAGCTTTTCTGTTTGCTGAGCTATTTCAGGTGAGTGCTTGACTCTTATTTGCATTGACAGTGGTGCCAAAGATAGTTATTAATTTTAGTTTGTGCCTACATATCATTACCACATTTTTGAAAGTGATACAGTTCTCAGTCTTGGTTCAAAGAGTGTCCAAGTCAACACAAAAGACTCGCAGTTGCCACCACTGGGCAGTGGCTCCTGCTGTGCACAACCAGTGGCACTGATGCCCTTCTGTCAGACACTGGGGCAGTTCCAGCACACTGAAATCCCTTACATGAGCCACCCCATCTCTTCATGCATCAGTGCACAGAGAGAGAGTAGCAATTCCTGCTTCCAAGTGATTTTCCAAGAAAAGCAAGGTACTGTAATCAGTCCCAGCAATAGGTTAGGATCCAAAGGTTTGAATCAGTTTGGTAGACAAAACCTTTTCACGGTGCTGATTACAGAGGGAGCCTGACCATCAATTAACACTCTTCTCCCTGAACCTTTGTTTTTCAGACAAGGAAGAGAACATAAGGGAAATTTCAGAGAAGATCCAAAAATAGCAGGTGGCTGTCACTGCTGTGCTGTGCTCAGTTTTAATCATGAGATTGGAAAAATAACATGTTTGGGTTGCACAGGGATGTACAAAAGTAGGTCTACTGTTTAAGTGCCAGAAATGGGCATGGAGTGACCTGGGTTGGATATATGAGCCTGCAAGTCCTTACAGACCTTTCTCACACAACACTTACCATTCTGCTTAGTTATTTAAAAGGTTTAGAAGATGTTAGTGGCCTTCTGATAAAGGTGTTTCACTGATGTGTGTGTTACTGCTCTTTCTGACCTGTGGGTGAGCATTCAAGATACTTACTTTCATTCACCAAATTTAATACATTAGGAAGATTTCCTCCAGTACACATAGATACTGGTAATTTTTCCAGCAAATGGAATGTTAACTGTGCTGTTTGGTTTTTGTTTGGTTGTGGTTTTTGTTGTTTAGGATTTTTTTTTAATTTCTGGGTTTGGTTTTGTTGTTTGGTTTTTTGGGTTTTTTTGCTTAGGTTTGATTTTTTTTTAGATTTAGAAACCTTTGGTTTTCTGCTTTCCAGTTTCTAATAGATAGCAAAGAAGTCATTATTTCTTTATCATTATTACATAGCAACTAAACAGACTCACATTGTGTCCATTTTAAGTAATTGCTGTGATTTCATGAGCAACAGACTTTTCTTTTGAAAGGGGGTGACCTAATTAATGCAGAAGAACTCTTTCATCACTATTATCTCAACATAAAATCTATGGTATCAAAAAAACTGCCCTCCACCAGAAGCCACACGCTGCCTCATTGAAAGCAAAAACAGGAAACATTTTATTTACTTTGAAAAACATCATATCAAAATAGAAATAGGGGAAGGGAGAAGAGGTTGCAGCTGTTGCAGTCAAAATTTCAGCTACAGAGCGCTCTCTCTCTCTCTTTTTTTTTTTTTTTTTTTTAATGCTTGTCAAATCTGACAAGTTCATGTAGCTTCTGGATTGTGGAGCTGTGCATATGTTTGCATATATTTTCTGGTTTTGCTTCCTGCCACCAGGTAGTAGTTGTTCAATAAATCAAGTGATGTTATCTAAAGTTAGAAGTGATGGTCAAACCTGAACATTCTTGGTTTATTCCTCAGTAATGGGACTTTTCACTTGAGTGTGAGTTTCAGTTTTTTGGCTTCCAGTGCATATGCTTCGACATGATTAGTAAATCATTTTAGTCAGTCTTAATGGCAGTTGGAAGAGTCAAAACATCACCGACCCCAGAATTAAGGGCCAAGCAATCTGTACAGTGGGAGCTTGGTGCTGATGCCAAGCAGTCAGCCAAATTTTGAGTCCAACAACTGAAAGAGAACACATTTCACTTAATTAAGTATTTTTGGCTCTTTAAATATCCAAAATAATTGTTGCCAATTGCATATACTTGATTTGTTCTCCACTACAAAACTGAAAAGACAATTCATACAATTAAGCTCATCTAAAGACAAGCTGTTCAATACTTGTTATTCAACAGTATTTGAAATTCCCCAAAGGAATCAGGGAACTTTACTGCTTTGCTTTTCTTACTTGCATCCTATTCCCCAAATGCAAAAGGCTTCACCAATTTCCTGCTGGTTGTAATTCATAGACATGAACCAGCTCCATTAGTTGGGGGCCAGCGTCCTAAAGCAGTCTCAGTGACTTACTGCCCAGAGGAAATCTGTGCAGCTTTTATGGCTATCAGCAGCTCAGGTTAGAGCTACTGTTCTTTCTGTCTACAATTCGGTCTCTCGAAATCTTTTTGGAATCATGTGATGTTATAGCCTGCTTCATATTTATCCTGTGCTAGACTTGGGTTTGATTCCTTTAGAGCTGGTTTGGATCAGCTGGGGAACACTGGCCCAACAAGAAAGGTGACCAATGTCTGGGTTACTGTCATCTCTGCAAAAAATGTTTCCCAAACTCGTTTTTCTTTCTTTGTGATACTGATTGAATGCTCTTGTCACACAAGGTTACCCTCCTGTTACAGACAACCAGTTGTCTGTCATCTGTTAAACTTGTTTGGTTAGACATCCAAGTGTTTCATTTTCTTTGTCCAAGACCCACAGAGTCAGATCCTGCAGTCCATTTTTGTTCATCACTCTGTGCAGAGCAGCATCTCTGCCTTGGATCCACGTGTGCTTTTCCCTGGAGCTGTTTTTCAGTGTCAATTGCTTTGAGTCCAATTCACAATGTAAATACTTGCCTGCACATTTGGGCATGAAAATGTCCAAGTGACTGAAGCTGGTGTATGAAGAATGTGGAGGTCTGCAGTTATAATCTGAGTGGGCAAAAGAGGAAGAGGGTACCAGGGGGGCAAAATGAAATTCCAGAAATTTACATTAAAAGGAAGTGAGAACTAGGAATCCTCTGCCTCCTGGCTGTTAATTGATCTCTTCAGGCTCTCTGAGGTGGGAATACTGCAGGATGATGTAGCACAGGTGAGGGAGATGTTTGTTAGGGAAGTCTGGAGCACATGATGTGTGAGAAAAGGCTGAAGTAAACTACTTTATTTAACCTCCAGAAGAAAAGGTGAACAGCAGATCACATTGCTGCCAAATTTCCTAGTGGGAGGGCAGAGAGGAAACAGAAAGACACTGTTCTTTGAGTTAAGTAGGGACAGGGAAAGAAGCACCAACCTACTTTGCAATACAGGAGATCCCAATGAAAGACACAGGGAAAGAAAATGCCACCACAAGGGTGGTCAAGCACTGGAAGATATTGCCCAGAGAAGTGGAGTCTCCATCTTGGAAGATGCTAAACCTGGGCTGGAAAGGCCTTCGAGCAACCTGAGCAAATATAACCTGCTCTGAGCAAGAGGTTGGACCAGGTAATATTGAAATGTCCCTTCCAATTGAAATAATTCCGAGAATCTGTAGCTCTTATTCAGTTGGTCAGTGGCATACTAGGATTGAATGGATGCATTGCTGTTCGGGTAGGTGAAATCTAGGGGAAGGAGAGTGTTTAGAGATAGCATTTAATTTATATAGGTTTTTTAAACTTTATTTGTATGTGCTGGGATTTTGAGAGGCTCCTTAGCTTGTTCCCTTTCTTCTAACTGGAGGATATGTGGCTTTTCTCTGTCTGTCATTAACACTGTGCATAAGTGCATCTGTTTGAGATTGATACCTCAAAATTGAACCTCAGTGCTCAGGAACTGTTAGAGGACTGAACTGAATGTCCCTGTTACACTCAGTGAGCACAGGCATCAAAAAATAATCTCTGAATGACTTGCTGTATGAAGATCTTGGAGGTAGAGTACATTAGCATATTTTATATATTCTATTCTAATTATGTTCTCATGCTCAGAAAGATTAGAGAAAGCACATACATGATTTTCTGTTAATAAAAGTTTAGAAGGACCTGGGAGAGTGGACAATGACACACTTCTTTCTCCAAACACACAACACACTGCCATGTCTAACATTTCTAAAACTGGGAGAAATGCTGGGCTTCTCAGATTGACATTTCAGTGCCTGTCTGAAATATAGGGTTCAATAATCCTATTATGTGTGTCTGACACACTCCTCCTCCTTTAGCAATGTGCCTCCTATCATCCAGCAAAGTTGTATCGTCATCAGATGGAATCTGTTGTTTTCTTTCCTGCCGTGTGGGATTGATTTTTCTAACCTTTCCTAATGTTAAATTTGTTTGGCTTTTTAACTTTCTTACCAAAGGTTAATGTTACTAAGTTGAGCAGATATCTATAAACCCACCAGCGTTATTGCCTATCTAGCCATTGTTACGCTGCCCTTTCATTAAACTCTGGCTGCACTGCAGAGCTCTGTCTTGAAGGTTTCTGTCACTCCAGAGTAATACAGTGCAGCTTGAAAAGAACTGCATTACAATTGCCATCCAATTTTGTGGCATAAAATATTGGATTTGAGATATCAGGAGCAACAGATTTATCTGAAACTCTTATGCCATGAGTGAACATGAACTGCACAGACATTAATTCCAGCGAGGCTGTAAAGGGGACACAGGAAGGTCTGAGTGCTGCTGCTTATCCTCTCCCCTAGTTTGGTCTGACCATGCCAGTCTCTTGGACATTGTGGCAAAGAGACAGTTCTAAAATCTCTGCCAATTCTAGAACTGGTTATCTGGTGGATGTGCAAAGAGAATGAGAAATCACAGTTTAATTTGTGGCTTTAATGGCAGCACTCTCTCAGCATTTTTTGACATGATGTTCTACAGCAGTACTTGTATGAAGCACTAGAGGCATGAGCAGTGAGTAGACAGTTTCAGGATACCCCTCTTAAGCCACAGTCCCCTCCTCGTGCCAATATCATGGGTACAGTAATCTGCCTTCAATGAACAGTGCATTTGACATCCCATTCATGCATTTAATTATTTTTCTGTGATGTGTATTTGAAGCCTTGCATTGTGATTATGTGCAAAAGACAGTAACAGGGCTGAACATACCTTTTCTGTGTCTGGTACATTGTGGCTTTCTTTTGGAGCTGTGGTAAGTGACCATCAGTGCTCTCCAGGCACCATGCTAATGTTACCTTGCCTTGCTAGTACCTTGTAGCTGCTTTAGAATATTTTTCTTATCAAAGAACATCTTGAGAAGCTGGGCAAGAGCTGAACTCGAGTGAAATGTTCCTAATAGTAGCATAAAATAATAAGTAATAAAATAATTTAAGCTGTTGTAGATCGTCACTAAAAAAAAAAAAAAAGAAGACTTGACCCTTTGGTCTTCTCTATGTGGAAAGCAGAACTTCAGCATATCTGCAGCTGCCCAAACCTGCCTGTTCAAGGAGATTGGGCTTGTTAATGACTGCAGGAGTATTTCAAAGTGCTGAGGGACAGTGAGGGTCACATCTTTTATTTATAAATTGGTGCCTAAAAACTGCTGGCTTCTGCCAGTGCTGTGAAGCCAAGGAATGGCCCCGGCAAAAGACAAAAGGCCTTCCTTCTCTGCTGCTAATTTAAGAGCTGGTAACTGAGGTTGTGTTTCTTCTCCCATGCTCAGCAGTCACTGTCCCTGCATTGATTTAGTCTTCACCTGTCTTGTTCTCATGTGCTCAAGGCTGTGTGAGAAGGACTGAGGAGCTTCTGTCCGTTCACAGTTTCTCACAGCTTGGTCTCTCTTCCCACTCTCAGTGCTGGCATTGAGACTGTCTGAGAGCACACCATCCTTAGTGAATGGAACACCTTTTCATTTAGAGTGGCTTTGGTCAACAAATTCCCTTCAGTGGTCTCCAGATCCAGCTGTGAGTTTTCTGGGTGGGTCTGAACACCCCTGTACCTTTCCTGGGCTCCCTCTTTGTCTCTGGCTGGTGTTGCCAAACTCCATATTCCAGTGCTATCGTCACTAACCTCCTGCCAGTTACACCTTTCAGCCTTTCCTAGTGAAGAGTGGAGAGAGACGGCAGCCCTTCAGACTGTGACCTGCTCAGCACTGAGTCCAGATCCAGCTGCATCTTCCCTGACCCCTTTGTGGGGGCAGCACTGTCACTTCTGCAGCAGAGGCCTCTGATTACATGTGCAAGGTTTCCTTTGAGGACGGAGAAGAAGAGGTGTAATAAAAAATGTTATTATCTTCTTCCTCCTTATTTCTTCTGCTTCATCCAAATCCCCTTCTGCATTATGGCTTTATTTGGTTTTGTATGCATTCTGGCTGTGTGGGGAAGCAATTCAGTGATAATGTATGTCTTCCTGTTGGAGACCTGTTACTTTGTTGTATGCAATTCCCTAAACTTCATGAATTCACCAATCTGGGATATTTTGTCTTTTGTACCTTTATTTTCACCACTAAGGTAGAGGCAACTTCAACAATTTTGTGTCAGTTGTTTTTTTTTTTTTGGGGGGGGGAGGTTGGGTGTAGTTTATTTTTGGGGGTTTGTTTGGACTGGGTTGAGTTTTTTGATGTAACAAAATAATGTACTTTACAAACATGGGCACAGACACAAAGATGATGTAGCCTGAATGCTTTTCTCTTATCAGTTGTTATTGTGCATAGCAGAAACTTAAAATCTGTCAGGTAAGACAAAACTAGGAGGTTTTAAGGGGATCTTGAAGTGGAAGGAAATGGAACCTCTGAATCCAGTGTGTATGGTTCTTATTTTAATTTACAATGTTTTACTTGGTATTTTGTATCCCTTTAACCTCTTTGAATAGTGACTTTATGTGGTAGATACACTCCAATTTTCCTTACTCAGCTTTTTCTCAGAGGTTTGGAATTGCTTTAGTTCTCAGTTAAGAAATCTGAACTCCTGCTTTTCTCTGCTGTAACCTGCCCTCATCCATAACACCCACTGCAAGAAAACCATTGTTGGATCACTGCAGATTAACTGGTACAACTGCACTGGTTCTGGGAAGCTGGAACACTTCTGTGTGCTTGTATTTGTTTGAATACACACAGCAGCACCAGCAAAGCCACTGCTCACCCTGGGCTCGCTGCACCATACCTTGTTCACCCAGCAGAGTGACGTAAAACAGGCTGATCCAAACACACAAATGTGCTCAGTGGGTTTGGAAAATCAAACTGCTGTTTCACAGTAACTCCTTCAGCTGGGACCTACAGTCTGTGGGCTCTGTGAGGGTGATAGTCTTAGTTCTGCATCTCCATGCAGACACTCTGAGTTGCTGACTGCAGTTCATCTCACCAAAGACATCACTAATTCTCAAAATTGAAAAAATTATTGACTTTTCTTTCTCTCTGTGTTGTACTGCTTCTTCACTAGGGCTGTGAGTTAATTGAGACCATGGATCAGGACCTCACAGATTTCACCAAGTGCCTTCAGATACTACAGAAAAAGATAGAGAAGAAGGGCCTCCAGGTAAAGACAACACATCTTTTGTCTCTGGTTCTTAGTAATTACTCTTCCTCTCAGTGTATTTAATTCTCTCTTTTAAGTTTGCACTGAAATGTAACTGCTTTCTGTAGCCTTGCCATTCTGCAGTTTTGCCATAATTTACTGCACACCTTGTAAGCATTGATGCTTCTGCTAAAAGGAATTACAAAGTGTGTCAATGAACAAGTGTTGGCTTTCTTGAAAGGCAGCTTGTATTGATTTCTGTTAATGAACTACCCAAAGTACAGAAGAGCTGTTGTGGCTGCTGTTCAAAGAAAGGGTCCCACTCCAGCATGTAAATATATTTTCAAGACTTGGCACACGAAGCCTTGATGTTCATCTCCTTTGTCTCCCCATCCAAAGGTGAGATGGAGAGGGGAAGCTGATCCTGCCAATATTACACATGGCAAGCAGTACCTTCTTCTGTAAAAGGTTCCCCTGGATTCAAAGGGAGCCTTTGCAGTGCAAGCAGTGCACTAAACTTAAAAGGAGCCAGATGGAGTTGTCAGCAGCTCACTCCACTGGAAAGGCAAGAAAGGCAATGCTCCCCCTCCCCTTCCACAGCTTAGATTTGAAGGCTTGCTTGTTTTGTCTCTCTGAGACGAAAAGTTAAAATTCTTTGGGGATTTCAAATGTGATGGATCAGTGGCAGATGTGCTCTTGGAATTGCTGCCCTTTCCTCCCCATGGGACAGTCATTCCTAAGGGCTGACCTCTCTCTTCTGCTGTTCACCTGTGAGTGAGGAGGGGAAACAGCTGCTGCATCCTCTTACCCAAAGTGAGGGCAAGAGATGTAAGAAAATTAAAACACCACAACATGGAAGGAGATGTGTAAACCTCCCTATTTCCCATTTTCATTGCTGCAGGATAAGAAAGTTGTCTGGTTTTCTGACACCACTGTACTCCAACAAAGCAACAAGGGCTGGAAATGCCAATACCCCTCCATCTTTCCTCACTTCAGACTGATAAAAGTTAACCAGTTTTTGCTTCAGATATTTTGAAATGTCTTGTTCTTCTAAAGGAAATAAATGTTCATGGGACATTTTTGGAGTGCTGCTGCACAATGCCAGTCTGCAATTGTTGTTCATCAGGATTTTTTTCCTCATTAGTGTGGGCAGAGATGGGAGGGTTTCACCATACACTTCTCTTACCTGTCTGGCTGTGAGCCAGGAAACTCTTTATATGATAGTTTCTTTTCTTTTCCCCTAGAATTTATCATCACAAGAGTACACAGGGGTGTCTTCCCATCTAGAACAGGAATGATAATGAGTGCCAGTGGAACAGATGAGCACCTATGCCTAGAATTTGTTTTGAATTTGGCAAGGCAGGCGCTTTCCTCTTAACAGAAATACCCTTAGAATGAAGGAGAACTTGAGTGTTTCCTGGAATTTATCAAATCCCAGCTATTGCTGTGGAGGGAATTCTTTTAAACTATCACAAGAGGTTTAAACTATAATGAGTAATCAAGTGTGGTTAAAATAAGAGCAATGGGAGCATGACAGCTACAGATGTGTTTCAACAATAAGTTGTCTGTTTGTAAAGCTTGTGAGTTCTTTAGTTGCTCTCACAGTAAAGCCATGTTAAGTTGGCTAAAGGATACTGCCCTCTAATCCTTGATGGTATTTTCTAGAGCACAAGCCAGAGTGTAATTGCAATAATTTTAGAGTTCATACCAATGCACTAAACATAAGACTTCAGTTCAGTTACATTTTCATGTAAGAGATGTACTTTAAATACAGTCTGAGTTTTTCAAAGGTGTAGGAAGTAACACAGATAAGTTTTCTAAAACCAAGTGCCATGTTCATCAAATCTGAGCTGCTTCTTGTTTGCAGTGTCTGTTCCATCAATAATAATCTGCTATCAGCTAATTAATGCACACTAAAGCATCAATGCATTTCTGCTTTTGGTATCCTGCATTCTCTGATATAAAGTCATTGACTCAACTTAGGCAGATAATATGAGAAACCTAAACAAATGGAAGATAAAACGGTATCATAACGGTATAAATTGCAAGTTTAGTTTCCAGCTTGCCCTTTGTTCAGAAGCAGTGGGTATAATTCATTAGCAGGAGGTTTGCTGGTTCTTCAGAATGTCCCCACAATGAAGTGCATGGCTTGATGTCTGACTTCCCAATAGCAGAGAGATTCTGAGCACTTGCAAAATACAGTGTCCTCAGCTGATGGGTGCAACCTCTTGGCTCCTCTGAAACCCCAGCCACTTGAAATGCTTCAATTTGCACTTAATTTAGGTTTCTTTATGGGTAACATTCTGCCATAAAAAAATCGAGTGGTAAGAAAACGTACTGTTACAGCCATTGATCTAAAAACCTCTGAGGAGAATGCAAATTTCTTCAGAGAGGGCAGCTGCCATTGGGTTCTGTGTTCACCCAGGAGTTACATACGGCTGAGAAGAAAAGGTCTGGGGTCTGAAAACTAGAATTGGCTAAGGAAGGGGCTCTTCATCTGCTTCTGTGTTTTTGACCTTAAGTATTTGCATGTCTGAAAGTGGAGTTTTTTCCCTTATGAAAAAATTATCATAGAAACTTTTCATTTTAACTGAGAGTATTAACTGGCTGGAATATGCCTTCCTGGTTCCAGGAAAAAGATGTATGTCTCCAGGTTTGATTTTTTCCCCCACTCTGTCTGGACAAAGGACAAGGAGACACTACAAACCTTTTTTTCTTATAATTTGTAGCTGAAGTTGCTAAACAAGGAAAGTATCTCTTTAGTATCTTAAAAAATTTGATAGCACAGTCCTGCTGTGTTTGCTGTTCTTTGGGGTAGCAATATGTTAAGCTGGGAAGTAAACTACATTTGGTGGATACCATGGATCCACAATCCTGTGACACAGAAATTCAGCTGTGAGTAGCTGAGGTGTTTGAAATGGATGTTCCTTCACTGGTCAGGGAATAATTTGTCATTTGTCTGCTATACTGAATGGATAAAATTTCTGCTCTGATTTATGAGTCACCTCTGCAGAAGTTCTGTGTCAAGGAGGTTTTTGAACTCACATAAACATGTGGGGGCAATATTTTGTTCCAAAGGAATTAAGTTTGTGTAATTCTCTGCACCTTCGTCATCCTCTTTCTCTTTCTTCCTGATTATCCAAACAGCTTTTGAACAAATAACTTTTGAACAGAGGAAAGATAATCAATCATGTTTCCTTGGAGGTCACCTAAGGGGCAGTGGAGGTGAGATGGATGCTCAGTATCTGTTTGGAGAGAAGGCTACAAAAAAGTTAGCTTGGATTTTACTGGTGGTTTAGAGAGTTCCATTTGAGAAGAGGCCTTAGAAATGTCTTTATAAGAAGGAAAAAAAGCATCTGGAGCTGATGGTCAACTGAGACACAAATCTGGGAGAAAAGTCACCTTGTTAGTTCTTGAACTCCTTATTTGGTATAAACAGCAGTAATTCTGTCTTCTAGAACAATTAACCAAGTTCGTGACTGCTTTTTCCTTATTTCTCAAATAAACAGTCCTAGAATGGTTTCTGAATCCTCAGGGTCATTCATTTCTGGTTCACATTGCATATTTTGGTTGCAAGGCCAAGTCACACAGAAAGCAGCACTGGGGTTATTTTGTGAGATCTAAGCCACCTGATTATATGTATTTATAGTTACATAAATACTGCAGTGAATTTCAGAACAAGTAGTACCCTTTATATGTCCAAGCTGGAGTCAGTCTTAATCTTCCCCCTGCACAGCCCTAACTCATTTGTGAATTGCGTTCTGTTGGGTGGGTGGAGCAATGAAGTGCCACCCAGAGAATCTGACTCCTGAAGTTTCTTTGCAACCTGAAGGCTGTCAGATGTTTCTTTCTGCATGACTGTGAGCGTGCATGCACACACAGATGTAGATAAATGCACACATAGAATCATAGAATGGATTGGGTTGGAAAAGACCTCTGAGATTATCAAGTCCAACCCTTGGTCCAACTCCACTCCCTTTACCAGATCATGGCACTCAGTGCCACGGCCAAGCTCAGCTGAAAAACCTCCAGGGATGGGGAATCCACCCCCTCTCTGGGCAGCCCATTCCAATGCCTGAGCACTCTCTCTGCAAAGAATTTTTTCCTGATCTCCAACTTCAATTTCCCCTGGCAGAGCTTGAGCCCCCTGTGCCCCCTTGTCCTACTGCTGAGTGCCTGGGACATTTCTGGCAGTGCACCATTCTGCCCTAAGTGGTGCTTTTTTAATGTCTTAATAACCCTGTCTTTGTTGCTGCTGTGTGTTTCTTTCATGTATTTTGTGGTCTGTTAGGTGGGCGCATTTTGCTTTGCTGTTTCAATCACTATTTAATTCATTCTGTAGTTATGTGAATACTTTCTTTTCTTTATTATAAGGTGTTATAGTTTAAGCTGGCAAAATGCCAACTGCCTGGTACCCANGTCAGGGAGTAGGAACCCTCCTGGTCCGAAGCATGGACCGAAAAGGCAGAAACTCCTCCCCCCTGGCTTGTTATACTCCTCGACGCTTCCTAATGCTGTCAGATGATATGAAATACCTCTTGGGCTGCTTAAGTCAGATGATACCTGTCCCCTCTAATCTGCGTCACGTCCTTTGAGGCCTGCTGAAAACTGAGGCCTAAATGGGGACCTGTGCTGACTAGAGCCAAAACTACTACATAAGGCCTTCAAAATAAATTTATTTCTGTCTGGTACTACTTTCTGTTCTTAATTTTCTTCATCATAGCACAGGCTGTTTCAAGGAACCAAGTGAAGTGTCAAAATGACAGGCAGGGTTACAATCTCTCTTATTTAGGGATCGACAGATCTCGCATTAGAAGTGTGCACTATTATCTTCTATTTGGAGATGGGAAAGCAGAAGTACAGAAGCACCTTGCCCACAGTGTCCCAGCGTGCAGCTGGGGAGGATATTCCAATTCCCAATCTTCATCAAATGCTCTTTCCATAACAGCATCTCTGGTCTGACTCGCAGGCAGCTCACACCAGTGAGAGCTGGAAGTGTGTTTATCAGTTTTGCAGCTCCAAGAAGAATCCTCGTAATATGAAGACAGATTTAAGCCATTACCTTTATCTCAGAGTTACAAACTCTGCTTTCCTTAACTGTTTTATCTAAAATGCCGTTTAGTCTTAAAACTAAGCTCTGGGACTTTTCATTTAACTTTATTATCTTTTCTGCTTAAAAAAAAGTTAAAGCAGCTCATTTAGTTATATGGGCTGAAGATATAAAAAATGAATTTTATTGAAACCTACATGCCTTTTAGTGTTTTAATGTTAGTGTGTTTAAACTGATAAAAGCACCAGTGTCAACATGAAAAAGGGAAAATATCCAAAGCAAATCTTCCTAAAAACCCTTGGCAATAAAGGCATACCACACTAACATTTCCATTTTAAAATTACACTTTAAAGGTTCAATCAGTCAGCAGTCTAGGGTATTAATTCTTGTAAGCAAACATCCTTCTCTTTGCAGTTTTAAATACAGTGTCAAATCAGTCCCCTTTCCTTTCCCTGGAGAGAGGCTGAACATAATGTTAGTGGAGTCCTGTGTTCATGAAGTGCCAAAGGGAGGACAATGAAGTGATGTTCATGTACCACCTGCAGCTCTGTAGTGTCCAAACAGCTTATTAAGCCCTCTCTGCTTTGTCTTACATAAGGAAAAGGACCCTGGAGGGGAATAGAAAATACTCGAAAACAAAACTTAGAAAATACTTTAAAAGTGATTTTTTGTTTTTTGAGTTTTTTTTTTTTTTTACATAAAGAACAGTCCTACAGAGAAAGGGTGTACTCCATTTGGCTTATGTTTGCTTTTTTTTTTACTATCAGTTGAGGTTAATCCTGATGATGTGGCATTTTTTTAGCAGTAAATACATTGGCTTCAGTTCCTGACTGAATCGTAATTTTGCTGCTTTTCTGAGCAGTTGGTAATTTCATGGTGGAACACTACTTGTTTTCATTTCTGAAGACTTTTGGGGATCCAGAGCAGTAGTGGGAAGGGCTTTTACAGAAAAGCCTAGGAATGAGGACAGTCACACCAGGATCTGGGAACAGGGAAGTAACTAATTACTGAAATAGGAGAGAGAGATTGGAAAATACCAAAGCTGACACAGAGCTGGAGCTGTAGGAACCTTTTACAAGAATCACAGAACCGTAGAATTGTTTGGGTTAAAAGGGACATATGGATCATCCAGTTCTGACCCCCCGGCAGGACTGAGAATAAACCTGTTCAGTTCTGGTGGTATCATTTGGGGTTTTTTCTTAATGCTTTGCAGAAGGAGAATAAAAAGTGCAAACAAGATGTATTTTAGGGCAAATCAAATACATGTGGTGAAAAGGTTCTTGTACCATCAAGTGCTGCATCAAAAGGTTTTCATGAGTTACTAATAATCCTTCTCATAAAGCTTTCCTGTCCAAAAGAAACAAATGGATCTAAAGTGTTTCCTGTTAATTCCCACTTCTAAAATGTAGAATTTCATAATACCTTCCAACCAGAGTAAATCCCTCCTACAGTGTGTTCAGACATCTCCTTGAGAACTATTTTAACTCTAAGGTCCGAGTCCACCTTCCAGGAATGCAGGATCTAACCCATCTTGAATTATTTTAATGCTTCCCAGTGTAAATGTATGACAAAGTGCACTTGTAATACAGGACATCAGAACTTGCCAGTTCCCAAAGAGAACCCCCCTAATTTCATGCCAAGGAAACAAAGCTGTTCACAGGTATCTGTGAGCATCAAGACACACCGAATATCTTTGTGTTCATTTCATGCAAAAGGACTGTCTGCAAGAACACAGGGCATCACACAGAATCTCTTGGAGGGGGATATTGGAGCAGGAAATCTTGAACAGCCATAGCTTTTGACACCAGGAAATTTTCTGCAGTTCAAGGACTGAGAGCTCAGTTTGTTGCCTGAGATTTTTGTAAATAACTTGGGTTTGGGTTTTTTGTTCCTCTTGACACATGAATGCTGTGGTGTTATGAAATCTCCCATGAGATATGAGTATTTTCATTAAATTCTTTTTAGTTAACGTAATGTAAGCTGTCATTAAGAATATTAAGAACTCTGTGCTAGTATGGTAGATTTTATCTGCAGATTATAATAGTCATGGCATTTCTACATCTCAGATATGGCTTCTTCCTACTAAATTGAGATGCTTGTCAAGAATAAATGACAGGGGTTGGGCTATTTTTGAGGTAGTTTCATTAAAACTTTAGCAGTTTTCTACATTTTGAGTGTAAGAAACTGGCTTTTTAGAGCAAACTTCCATAACTCCATGAACTGTAGAGATCTGATCCTTGAAGCAGTAGGTGAATCAACCAAAAAATTACTTTCTCCTGTGGCTTCTTTTCTTACCCCCTTCAAGGAAACTTATTTAATCCATGTAGTGCATGTAAGAATGCTTCCTTATCCATTTTAGACTGGGTTTTTCCCCATGGAGTTTTCACTCTTTTTGTAACATTGTGTGGTCTCTGAGTAGCCAAAAGAAATGGTGAAATTGTAATATCGGTCAAAGTTTTTGAGGCTGTGGTTGCTCATCCTTTTTTTTTTCCCTTACCTAGCAATGAGTATTCGGAGGGGAGAGAAAGGTATTAAGGCTGTTGGAAGGCAAAAGTGTGTGGCTGGTGCAGAAATAGTTTAGTCTGTGGTCTCTTCAACTTGCCTAAAGAACCCATCCAGTTTCCCTTTTAAACCACTGAACAATTAAAACTCAATATTTTGTGCAAGTTAAATGTGAACATAAAATGTTTACAGCTTTACAAGGGCCTCCAGTTTAAGAAATCATGCTTCATTTCTTTTTAAGTGTGTGGCTAAATTTATATGGTCTAGAGGATGGTGTAGAAAAATAAAATGGATTCTGTAATTATTCAGGCCATGTGTAAATTATCTGCTATAAATACTGAACCTAGGCTGAAAAGGAAAATTGGCATCCAAATCGTAACCTACTTCCTTCAATATAAAAATATCTGCAGCCTTTTATAAACAAATGTATAAATTCAAGGCTTCTTTCTGCAAATCTGTCCTCCCTTAGGAAAAAAAAAATTCTGTACAGCCCAAGTATTCAGTGAAATCACTCCAAAGAGGAGCCATTCACAGAACAGGGCCTGAGAGACAGGAAAAAATGTCCTGTCTTTAATTTCAGGTCTTACATCTGTCCCTGGAGTGTCATGGGAAAGGCTATTATCCCCTTGTTCATCATGAAGATTAATGTTCAGACCAGCTGAAAATATTGCTGCTCTGTTGGGACCCATCGGGAGATCTTCAGACCTGTGTGAACCCGAGTTTAAACATTTTAAATAGCAGAGCCAACCCCTCGCCCTGCCTAGAAACAAGTGCCTCTTGCAATTATGTCCTCTGCTGAGGGAGAGTGACGGTCCCCCAGAGCTCTGCCTTATTGGTGGCATCTTTTATACAGACTTCACTGTTACAATATGCAGGGAAAGTGCCTGAGTTGTTACCTCTTACTCAGGTGAAATAATAAAAAAAACCCCTCATATATATATATGTGTGTGTATATATGTGTATATATATATTCATATGTATATATATATATGAATATACATATATATAAATAATGAAAATAGATATTTTAAAATTTTCTGTATTTCGTATGGAATGCTTCCCTTTAATAATCTGTCATTCTTTCCTTGAAGTTTTACACCTAAACTTAACATGACAGAACTGCAATAAAAATAGGCAGAAAGTTAGTGTTCAAGAAAAAGCTCTCCTGGCTTAGGAAGCCACGGGAAAAGGTCTCAGCTCTCCATGGTGTTGGAGTGGACTTTCCCTGCTGGTGGAGGTATAACACCTGAGCCTCTGGCAGAGTGTTTCATGCAGACATCCTTGTCTACAGAGCATCTCCCACCTTGCCTTGCAATACACAGCTTGGTTTGTCTTCCCTTGTGGGCATTCTGAGGGTGCCGGACAGTGTCTGAGCAGGAGCTGAAACAAGGAAAGGAGCGGAAGCTTTGTGGCCAAGACACACATCTTCTGTTCATCCCAGCCTCCTAGAGGAACAGGAATGGTGAGGAGCCAGGTGGTGAGGGTTGCTGGTTGTGTCAGGTTTTGTGTGTCCAGGAGCTGGCAGGGGCCACAGGGGTTTTGGTGAGGTGAGGTTGGGCTGCCCCATCCCTGGCACAGCTGAGCCCAGGCAGGGAGGTGTGAGAGTAAACAGGGGAGAAACGTCCCTGCCAGTGCTGAGGGAACAGCAGGAGGGACAGGAGGTGCTCTGGCCTGGGATGGTAATTGGTCATTAACAATCTCTCTGTCCTTGTCCTGACCCACAAGTTTGCTCATCTCATCTTCTCTCCCTGTCCCAATGATGATGGGGCAGCGAGAGAGCAGCCAGGTGTGTGCCCCACAGCCAGGTGAGGTTAACCCAGCACAGAGCTGCACGGGAAGCCAAAGGGATGTTGTCAGGGCTTGTGGAGCTGTGCAGAGACACACACACTCTCTCTGGTACGGGATACACCCCCTGTTTGTGGGCTGGCAGGCAGAACTTTTGTGGTCTGATCCATCAAGTGCTGAGTAGCCAGGGACTGCCTGTACAGGACTGCCCTTGTGCCAGCCGGCTGCAGCAGGAGCCACGCTCCAGGCAAGGCTCCCTGCTCTGCATTGTGATCTGCATCCCTTGGGGGGGTAACCTGGAGAGGCTTTCAGGGAGCCTCTTTGCTGCAAAGAGCCCCTTCCCACGTGCTGACTGGGCTGACCTTCTCCAGCTGAGATGAGAGGGGTGGTGCAGCCCTGCTGGCTGGCGTTGTACCTGGGCTCTGCTCCTGTTGACCTGTTGATCTTGTGACAACGTGGAAATTTAGCTCATTTACATTAGAGTAGATTCCTTCTGGAGTTGATCCTTACAGAATCACAGACTATTCTGAGTTGGAAGGGACCCACAAGGATCATCAAGTCCAACTCTTCAGTCAATGGCCCACACAGGGGATTGAACCCATGACCTTGGCATTATTACAACCAAGTTTTAACCAACTGAGCTCATCTCAGGATGTCGGAGGGAAGGGAAAGAAGGCTGCTACAGTGAAGACTGGCAGACAGAGTGTAGTGCAATTTGAAATACAAAGTTCATCTTGAGGAAGATGGGATCAGCTTTTTTCCTTCCCTGAGTTGTTCACTGATAAGAGGTTTTAGTTAGTTTGTATTTCCTTTTTTAAACTCAGTATAAGGCAGTACACAAAATGAATGAAACCATAACAAGTGCCAAACAGTGTTCAAAGATCATTGCAGAGATTTGCTAGACCATTTTAGCATAACCTTTTGAGAGTATCTTGCATTGCTGCTAATACAAATCCAGGACTTCCCTAATTAGGGATATGACAGCCTGGTTGCTGGTTGTGCACTTCCATGGGGGTGAGCACTGTGGATAACAGTAGTTATGGGAACAGAAGAATGAGCCTGATGCTTGTGAGTGTCCTTTCACACTGCTTTAAAAGACAAAGAGATTTCTGATTGGTAGTTCTGGAATCCTTGTTCATGCATAGAGTAAATGTGTCTGGACCAAAACCAGCACACACTTTCCTCCAAAGCCCCAGGGAACGATTTAAGAGGTTTAATGCACTTTTACCCACTCACAAGAGCATGGTAACAGTCTGGAGTGGGGACAGGCCTTTCACTCAGAAAACCTGAGGCAATGTGGAATTCCAGTGGCCTTGATCTCACACACAGAAGGAATCATAGTCAAAGTCAGGTTGCTTGGGGTTCAGCAGTTCATGTGGATTTTGTAGATGAGGTTTCTCTTAAGTAAGAAAGGAAGAAGTCAATGAAGTTTATGTTCCACAAAATTAATGCCACATGATGTTAAGTACACTCTCAAACTTTCTATTTACCTGCAAGACAGAACAAAGCCAAAGCACTGAAATGAAATGAAGTCATGTGAACAGAGATGTAAATATAAGTCAATCATAAAACCAGGCTTAAGAGCTTAAGATGTTTCCAGATCTGTTACTGGATTCTAAGATTATCTTGCTCATTTCCATGTTACCATCATACATGTTTCTTTCTTGAAGCAGACAGATGCAACCTGTTTGCATAGTCACTGTCATTAGCAGAAAGAACAACCTCTGATTTGAAATGGAAAGGGTTACAAATAGAGAAACCATTCAGGTAAAAATGTAAGGAAAGGAAGGTCAGCAGCAAGCAATGCTACGAGAAGGAGCTGGAACAATGTAATATAAAGATCAGTGGAGTCAGGGAGGTGCTGATGAAGCTGAAGGTACACAAACAGCATGGCAGTTTCCAAGTGAGAGCTCTTGTTCCCATGAAGAGTCAGATGTCTGAAGCAAGGAGGAAATCCTGGCTCCAGTAAAGAGGATTCTGCCCGAGCAAAGCTCAGATGCTGCTGTGCTTCAGCATACCATTCCTGTGGGAAATGAATGCCAAACCTTTTCTGTAAAACACTGAGGCAGAGAGCCAGTAAATCAACTCATGTGGACAATAGCTTGCTATATATTCAACGCTGGGTTGTGGGATTTTAATACTTTGTTAAATTTACATTGCAGTTCTGAGGATGATACAAAGAAGTGGCCAGCATGAGAGCTCCAAAACACCCATGGGTGAATAAGCTAAAATCTACTCTGGCCCATTTGTTATCAAGGCAGGTGCTTGCTGTGCTTTCAAGTCTTCAGTACTGAGGCTGATACAAAGTTTAGAAAAGATATATCTGCGTTTTTAAACCACATCCTGAGTTGACAGATTGCCTTATGAAGGCCAAAATGCTTTTCTTGTAAACTGGTCAAAATTGATGAAGTGATGAAGGAATAAAGCAATAATAAATGTAGCATTAACACTACTACTTGTTTACTTTTCAACATACTATATATGTCAATATATAGGTATCTCAGCATTTAATATGTTTCCAACATAGTATGCATGTTACTACAATAATTTTATTGTCTATGACATATTCCTTCAAAAATTGCATTAAAGAAGTAGGCTTTTGAATGATAGAAAGGCTGTGGAAGATGAAAATATGTCAGTGAAGTGAGGTGATAAAAGCAAGCTATGTTCCAATCAGACATCTACCTGTAATTGGCAGAGTCATATCTTGGATATTACCAGTGGGTGCTCTCCATGGTCTCGGAGAGAGGGAGGTTTGGTCATGACTCCAGAGCTTTTAAAGCATCTTGACTACTGTTACCTTTCTTTTTTCCTTTAGGGCAGGTCTTTTTTGCAGTTTTCTTCCAGTGCTGTTGTCAGTAAATGTGTTTCCTTTCACCTCCCCACCTCTCTGAGACTTACACATGTTTGTTTGCAAGTTGTCAGGCTGAAAGTGAGCTCATGTGCAAGAAAGTCATTTGAGTTGTTTGTTCGCTCCCTGGGGAGAGTATTTCTTATCAGAGATAATGAGCATAGTTTTGAAAAGAGTGGGCGTCCTTTGTGTCAGTTTGAGCCTTGGCCCTCACTCAGTATGTCCTGGTGATGCTGATGACACAGAGAATGGCACTGCACTGCTTTCACCCATCCCAGGCAGTTCCCAGCTGCTTGTGTCCTTAAATGCATGTTCCCCAGTCACACAGTGAAAATCGTCTTTGTATTTAACCCATTCCTCCCAGAAAGGGGAATGTCAGCAGGACCAGTTTTAGCAGACAGTGTTTAGCAAGCCTGCAAAGTTTAAAGCAGGTTCTCTATTTCAGCATCTTCTGTGGCAGTGGAAACAGGAATTGAGCAACTTCTCTCTGATGTGGTGGGAGCCTGAGCTCCCCTTGGTTGCTGCATCCTCTGAAATACAGCTTGGAGGGGAAGGAAGAAATACATCCCTGAAGTGCCAGCACAGAGTCTTCCTTTGTGCTTCCCTTCTCATTTTAACTGCCCTGCTGTTTGGTAGTGACTTATAAAACTTTTTCAAAAGATACTATAACATACAGTTGTTTCATTTAAAGATGACTGGATCATACCCTTAGATCCTCAACTCTTCCTAAATTGAAGTTTCGTAGTCTTTAAAGATGCTGTGCATTACATTTGTCATGTAGTCCAAGAGAATGTGCCTGCAATGATCTAGGCTGTTCTTTGCAGTTATTTATACTTTTATATCCTTCTTTGAGGAAATGAATGACACTGTGTGAAAACAAATTGTGTGAGGGGACTGGTGATGGAACACTGAAGCGAAGCATGGACATTTCAGTTGGAGTACAGTGTGTTAGTCAAATGCCTGCTGGGCTCATTAGCAGTAACAGGATTAATTCTGTAGCCCGTGTTATACAGGAAATCACAGTAGAAAAACGAACGGCCTTTCCTCTCTGTAGTGTGGGAATATGTAAATGCCTTGTGCTTTGGCATTCACTTTGCCTTGGGTTCTGGAATCACCAAGAGTTGTGCATGTGCTTTCATGGCACATCCATTTTCTGAAGCGCTTGGCAGAGTGGGAGGAGCAGTGATTGCAGGGAGGGAGGTGATTGTTTTGTGAGGTTCGTGCTGTGGGTGTTTTTTAACAGAGGTGATAGCTTTAGGATGAAAATGCTCTTGAGGTTTTTTTTTTCACTTAGCCTCTCTGTGGTTTTTTTTATATAAACAAAATCTGTACACCTAAACCTTCAAATAAAGGCTCTAAAATCCTACCATTCTGCACGCTTGTCACTTCTACAAGATCATCCAGTGAAAGGCAAGACTGTCAACTCACAGAAGTGCAGAATTTCAGCTTTTCTCTCAGTCTGCTCCTCTCATACTCCAGCTGGGTTTGTTTGTGTACCTGTCACATACTTGTGTTTGTCATTTCCACAACCCATACAAGCCCTAAATGACAGCTACATTCCCTTTGCAGGTGTCTTTATTAGCCTTCTCCCAACACACCTCAAACCCAAACCTTTTCAACATATCTACTCTGTGCTGGATTGGGTTTATTTTCTTCCTTTTCGGGAACCAGTTCACAAGACTTTGCTGTTGCTGTTGAATAAGGAGTAGGACTTTGGGATGGCTTCTGTCATACTGGAAAATACAGAAATACTTTTTTGTTATGGTTTTCTTCAACTTGCAGTGCTGTGACAATCTCTGTCACAGAAAGCTGCGGTCACTTCCTTGCTTGAGATAGGTCTTGTACTTCACAGCCAGTACATGTGTGTGAGTAACAGAGCAGGATTTTCCTGACATTTTTCTGGCACTTTCACAAGGGAAAGACACATTCAGAATGTTATTGCATCATTATAATTCCAAGTCAAAGGAAGTCTGTGTTGCCCTCACTCTTACCTTTCAAACTGTATAAAACATCAAAGCCAACACAAACAAGCTGATAATGGTGAGACATACACACCAAGAAACTATGCACTCAATTCCTTCAAGACAAGGCTAGGCTAATATTTAACCTTCAGTCCCACAGCACAGAAGAAAAACAACATACATGTGTATCCTGATGCTGTGCCAATCTACCTTAACTTCACTGTGGTTCCAGGCCAGTGTAGCAGATTTTCCTCGTGGCCTCTACAGGGGCAGGAGGGGAGCATTTTGCTGCTGATTGTCTGGTAGGGAGCTGCTGTTGGTGGGTCTCATTACTAGTGTTCTTTTCAGAGAATTGATCTGCCCTTTTAACTCACAGTCATCGCCAGTCAAACAAAAGCAGTTTGCTTCTACAGTGGAATCAATAAAAGGGAAAAAATGTATTATGGTGTTATGGCTTAGCTGGGAACACATGCTTTTTACCTTTTGCTATTTTGTCTTCTGTATAAGGATGGGGTTTCCTACCATTCGTATTCTATTGGTGGTGCTTTAGGTCTATGTGATTTGTAATCTGCACAAAAATACATGCTGTCAGCAATACAAGGATAGTTTTTTGTTTCAGTGTTTGCTGCTGATATAATATGTTATATTGATCCATTCTGGCCTCTCAAGTATTTTCCTGGTGCTGTTGAAAAACACTGTACATTTCTTCAAGAAAGGAAAATACCTTAATTTTCATGCAAAACAATATTCAACAGAATCATAAAGGCCTAGACCTAGTAATAAAAATAGAAGCTGATGCTATTAATACATCATTCCAGAGACACAGGGCACCATTATGTGGCTCCTGGGTTGAGTAAAACTTCATGTAATCACAGTAGCCTTAGTCTTAAGCTCTATAAAGTTGGAAACTTCACCAGATGCCCATTGTCAAGGCAGCTTCTGAAGACTTCAGAGCTGCAATGTGTTAGGGCCCCAGATAAGACTTAGAGGTAGATTTTTAAAGTACAATTACTGAGCATAACTGATCCATGTTATGGAAGTAATAATAACAACAATACTTGGCACTCAGTGACCTTTAATCTGAGGACTCAAAAGCTCTTAACCAAAGCTTTTAAATACTCCCTTTCTGCTTATAGGAAACTGAGTGCTCAAAGTCTAGAAGCCTTTTGTGAGAGAACTGAGCAGGAGCAGTGCATCTCCTTTGCCTGTTGTGAGCAGTCAGGTGGTGCTCCCTGTATGTCTGGGTCTGGGGAGCACTGGGAGCCGATGTGTCTGTCCCTTGAGATGGAACTCCCTATTTAGTAGCACTTCCAATCTTGAGCAGAGCCAGCCTTCCAATGATATTGCTGGTACAATGAAATGCTGTGTGGCAGCAATGACACAGGCATATAACAGCCCTAACCTGAAATTTTCTTTATTTGCTCTGTAAACTGGGAGGGTGATACTGAAATGATGTGCAGAAACCAGGGGTACTGTGGCTCACATCCTACACTGACCTGAAGAGCTGAGACATGGAGTGATATATCCCAGGCTCTATATATTCAGGGCAGACAGGTAAGGACCTTCAAAGCCTGGCCTGTATTTTAGGGAGCATGCTTGTGTCCCACATGATGGCCATGAATTTGCTGTGCTTTAATACTCAGCCTCAAAATCACATAATTGTATGTATCAGTAATGGGAGTAAATAACTGTATTTGACATTTCCTTTTCTACAGTCAGTAGTTATTTTTCTGTTTTTTTCCCCCCAAGTGATTTGATTGTGGATTTTCAGGGTCTAGAGATCATTCCTGAGAGGGTTTTTTGGTGACTGTGTTTGTTTTATCTTTTAGGTCGATGTGATTGTGACTTTGGGCGGACTTGGAGGACGCTTTGACCAAACAATGGCATCGGTGGAAACGCTTTTTCATGCAACAAACATCACTCCCTTTCCAGTGATAGTTATCCAGGACTGCTCACTGATTTACCTGCTCCAACCTGTAAGTGTTGGGAGAAGTTACTTTACACTAAAAATGACCTTCCAGCCACCCTGACACCACAGGGCTTGCACCATTAAGTGCTCATTTTCTCAGTTGTGTTCTGTAGGGACAGAGCCTAATAATATACATTGCAGGCAAATGGACAGCAAATGATGGGCTTTGCATTGCTGCCTTGGAAAAGATTGGGTTTAATTTGTTCAGGATAGATTTTTTTTAAAAGAGTAGAAAGAAGAAAACTAGAAACTATGAAAACTGAATTTAGGTAAATATAGGATTTTGATTATAAATGGGAAAAAAAAATTAAAATTAACCTTTTGAAGTTACATTCCAGTAAGTTTAAATGTAGCACAGAGCCCTTTTGCATGTTGAGCAGCAATAGGAATATCTGCAATAAGAAGAACAAAAGAAAGACACAAGAGGATGATATGAGGGAGTTCCTGACAGGCACATCAGGCAGAGCTCTTCTGCAGTCTGAGTGGTGCAGTTCATTATAATGGGAATCCATCTGGCATCAAGAAGAGAATTTATCTCAGATGTGTTATTTTTTGTGGTTTTTCAGGTCTTTTATTGCATTTATTGATTCCTGAAACAACACTCACAAAAGATCTTGCTGATCTTCTGCTTCTAAGATTTAAATTAAAGGCAAATCTAAACATCAAACACTGTTCTCTAACAGTGATTCATTTATTTGTTTGGAAATATCTTCTCTTGTTGGCAAGGTTTCTAGAAGCTTACCTAACTTTCCCAGTTTCTCTTGGAAAGCCTCTTTCATTAAAATAAATAACATTCACAGGTAAATTTGAGAAAACCTTGCACCAGGTGTGCTTCATTGTCATTTGAGAAAAGCATTAATGAGGTTCTGTGAGATTATAGATTGAAAACCATGGGGGCAGGTGCTCTGTCAGCAGTTTGAAGCCCTGTGTCTGCAGGAAAGGTGGTGGGACAGGAGCTGTTGGGCTGTATGATGAGGAATTCCTGTGACCATCAGCTGCACAGCTCAATGGACAGAGGCACAGAGTGAGGGGGGAAAGAGGATAACTGTGCTGAAAATCTGCAGCTGAGGAGTAACTTACTTGTGATTCATCTGTGAGTGCAGGACTTCACTGGCCACTGTAAATTTATTTAAGATTATTTTAAAGAACCTGCTGAAGTGCTGAAAGAAGATGGAGAATTCCCAGTTTGGCTTACAAAGCTCTTGCTCGAACTGGAAAGACTTTTAATTATTTTCATTCATCTTTTACATAAGTGGCTTTAAAATGCCATGCCTAAGGTTGCTTTCACAAGAGTCTCCCATGAATAATTAAACCCTTTTTAACTTGAAAAAAAAATCACAATCTGTGCATTTTAAATAGAAATGAGAGATTGCTAATTGTTTGTGTTTGCTGAAAACTTCTTTGTTCTGTTTTTAACACTGCTATACAAGAACCATTTAATTTTCTTTTTGTAGATGGGGACAATTCCACAGGGTTTATTTTCCTGCCATACCTGCCTTTCAGTTTGTATTGCCAGTAACTGACTTCTGTAACTTGAGGCTGTTTCTAGTGTACAGAAATAAAGGGCAGATACAGGGGCAGGCCACTTAAACAATCTCAGTGCTAACTTAGACACAAAATTGCTTTTGATTGTTGGTTTAAACCCGTCACTGTCAGCACCTCCAGTCAGCTGTCATGGTACCTCAGGATAATAACATTAATCCTGCATAGTTTAGATAAAAATTAAGTGAGTGGTTTATACAAAGAAAGAAACAAGGATCCTAAGCCTAGAGGACTCTTTTTTTTTCCCCCTGTGTGAAGTTCAGCTGGGTATTTTTGTCTTGCAAACAGCCACAATTGTGGCATTCTCTCTTTTCCCCTCTCTCCCCTTTGTAATTTAAAATCAATCCCCTTTGTAGGAGGGAGTTTAACACAGTGGGAGACCCACTGACTTTTCAAAATGCAAGTCTGGAAACTGTGCAACAAATGAAGCAAGGTTTTGAGATTCAAATGCTAATGCAAATGATAGAATTAAGAGCATGTTGCTTTATCTGGAAAATGTAGGTCTGAAACCTTTCTCTCTTGGGGGAGAAGAATCTGATCTTTATTGGATTCTCTGGATAAAATATATGAGTAAAATATAATTATGGTTTTGCTTCAGAATGACATTAGCCCTCTGTTCACCATAGCAGGTGTGTGGTTCTCTCTCATGTGTACCCAGGCAGAGTCTGAGATATTTGGGTACAGCAGATAAATTGGTAGTCCCATAAGAGCCCTAGGAGGGATACTGAGGGGAGCAGTGAGCCAAGCAGCTGCATTTTTAGTTACTAAGGCAGAAACTAAGAGGAGGATGGTGTATGTATGCAAGTTCACCATAAAATCTATTAATAATTGCATTGAAAGAGAGTGATTTCACATTATTACAACATTAATATAGGGGGTTACAGTAGAAGAATTATATTCATGTGTAACACACTTACAAAGGGTCCACAGTGTTGTAGGAGAATTCTTCAGGGTGATAAGAGGAAGGCAGCAAGGACAAAGTGTGATTGGGGAGAGTAACAAGCAAGGGGAACCAGGTAAACAAAGCCTTTTCTCATCAGCCAGTGAAATTATCCAAGTGCTGAATGTAATAGCAATTGGCATTTGGAGTATTGAAACATTTCTTAGAAAACAGATGGACAGACAGTGCAAGTTTTGGATATATATATAGGTAAAAATGTTTTGGCTTTGTACTGGTTTAGAGGTAAACCAGCAGGAGAAATGAGCTCAACATGAGAGAGATTATAAGTCAGAGCTACAATTTAATAATAATAATACAGTAAATACACTGACACAAAGGGAAATTGCTTTCAACTCCCAAAACCCAGCAGTATAACCCAGTGCCCTGGGGTACAAACCCAAAGGGGTTTGTTAGCCTTGTGCTGAGACCTGCATGGTTCCCCCAAGTCCAAAGCAAAAGGAAGTGAAAAACCTGTTGGTGCAGGTGATGGCTGTAGTCTGGTCCAGAGTGGTGGTCTCCTCCTGTCAAGGTCCTGCTGCTCCTCTGGATCCAACAAGAGGTTCCCCAGGTCTTCTTACCCACCCCTTATGTACCCTCAGGGAGCACCCAGTCCCTCCCCCGGGGCGGGGACTCACACAATGGGTGATTAACTCTGTGAGTCATGGGCTATTTTTGAACTGTTGATGGCCCATTAGCAGCTACGCCCCCTCAGGCTGGGAGTGGAGGTGCCAACGACTCCCTGGGAAGCTGCTGCAAATGGGCCATTGACCTTGGGAATGAATAAAGGGGGTAGAATACACAGCTTTGATCACCCCCACACAGTGACAACTGGTCCCACCTGCTGAACTAGGACAGCATGGGAAGTGAAGGCAACTACAAGGAAGTAAAGTCTCTTAACTTCATTTCTCACCTTTAAGGATGCGCTCCTGTAAGGAAAAGAGAAAAAAAAAAAAAAAGATGGGAATAATTACACCCCATAAATACCTGTCTCCATGGTCTCTATGGAGAAATTGGGTGGGAGGCTGAAATCCAGCTATACACACTGCAGGTATATAAATTTGAATTCCAATATGTGTCACATTACTAACAAGTATTTAAGAAAAGAAAGCAGGCATGAAATGAGATGCACCTATGGAAGGGCCCAAACAATGAGAACATAATTTGCAGCTACAGAAATTATAAGTTGACAGTGAAAGATTTTCTCTTGTCTAACTGGGAAAGGAAAACTAATAACAGGCAGCCTAAATGAGCACTTTTGCTCAGTCTTCACTAAAGAAAAATATTCCTTTGAGCAGATAACCAGCATAGTTAAAATCAGTGCCAAAGTCTGAAGACTTTAAATTGCTTCAGAGAAAAAGCAAATAAAAGATTGAGCTGCCTTTGATTTTGCCAACTCCGAGGGTTGTTACTTTTTGTGTGCCATGCAATGCTAATTAGGATAGGAGTCAGAAACTGGGAGACTTAGTGAGAAATCCAGGAGGTGATGCTTGTTCTGAAGCAGTTTCAAATGTGCTGATTGGAATTTAAAAAAAAAAATGTATACTGAATAGGTGTCATATTTCTTCCTGTAGTGGGGGAGGAAGGGAAGCCTGAATTTTTAATGAGTAATTACTCTTTATAAGCAGGATGTTTTATGCAACAGTTCATCCATTTTATGCTTGAAATTTGGGTAATATCAATTACTGTTAGCCTGTCCCCTGGCTGAAGAGCACGGGACCCTTAGAGCCATGTTTATCATGCTCAGTATGAATGGCTTAAGGTTTCACATACATACTTTCTCATTTTCTGGCTGTGTGCTCCTCAGGAGTACAGAAACATTAGCTTCTGTACACTGAGCATAAATTATCTTTTATCTGTGAGTTTTATGGCACTTTGTAATGTGAGGTAATAGGATTTATGGCCAAGAAATGAGAAGATGTCCAGGAGTTAATGAGGCCTGTCTTTTACATACACTGAGCAGTTCAGTTTTCCCCATGCAGGGTTCCAGCCTTAGGATCTGGAGAAGAATTGCTGCCTATACATGAAAATGTGTTACAGCAGCATATTTTTGTCAGTTAACTAACTCTTTTGAAAGAGTGTGTGACTCCTTTGATACCCCTTTTTCTTGCACACAGCTTTTCTTTTGAGTGCACGCCTGCCTTCCCTTGGAGAAATGA
Organism: Sakesphorus luctuosus; assembly: GCA_013396695.1. NCBI lineage: Eukaryota > Metazoa > Chordata > Aves > Passeriformes > Thamnophilidae > Sakesphorus > Sakesphorus luctuosus. The sequence continues at coordinate 77,270 of VWZD01003867.1, read as the reverse complement.
TGAGTAATTTAACCTCATAGATAGTGGTCCAGCAGCTAAATGTGAGCAGAAAGAATCAGGAATCCCATTCCTTATCCTTGGCTCTTTGCTACCGTTTCCTTGAAGGGAAGTATATTGTTACAGTCTTTTGATCTCACAGTCTTCTGGTTTGCCGATTTGGTAAAACCCACGTCCTTCTCTGAATGGCCACTGGGAGGCTCGTTTGGCTTTTTACAAAACCCCATTACACGCTCAGCTCTGCACTGGGGTGGAATGTGGTGTTATGGTGATAGTAACAACTTTATTAGTAAGGCCCTTCATTAACATAAATATTGGCAGGCAGGGGGCTGTGCAGACAATTAGTGAGCGTGGTTCCAAGCACAGCTTTAGGGGCAGCCAGCTGTCAGTCTCACAGGTGTGTCTGGGCCAGTTCAGGGTTAGCACAAGCCAGGAGCTGCTTCCTAAGTGTTTGCAAGGTCCTGCCTTGTCTTGGGGACAGGAGCACTCTGTGCTGGTTGGCTTGAGTTCCAAGGAATTTGCATTTTACAGGTTCAGGCAGAGTGACCAGGCATGAGGATCTGTTCCTAGATGGAGGCACTGCAATAGATGGGAGAGAAAGCACAAGACTGGAAACTCTGCTGGCATTTGTTGCTGCAGTTCTCTGCTTGGTTTGGTTTGTGTCCATGCTTGTAAAGTTTAATGGGAAGTTAAGGATAATATACCTCCAACTTCTGAGGTGTTTTTTTTCTGGAGGCCAGTTCCTTGAATTTTGCAGGAACTTCAAGAATGAGTTATCCAACCGATTCTGTAGCTCTTCATATGTGTAAGAAGCTTGTACTGGCACTCAGTGGAGAAAATCCTTAGTGAACATGCCTCTTATGGGGGATAACTTTGGAATTTTAAAGTTTAATTTCTCCCCTTCCTATATATATATTTTTTTGGCAGTGAATTCAGTTGTAAAAAGGTTGCAGTTGTAAAAGAAGGCATTTAAACAAACATTTCATATTTAAACCTGTATTTAATGCTTAAAATACTTTCTGTCCTGAAAGGCTCTCTTTCCTCTTTGGTACCTGCTCTCAAAGAGCACTATTGGAACTGACTCTGCTTGCCAAAGCAATGAGTGCTTCAAGTTCCTTGTAAATCTATGGAATTCACAAAGATATAGCTGCTTGTTCTTTCATAAATATACCTTTTTGTGCCTTTCTCTGAGCAAACCTGCCATTCAGCTGGACAGAAACACTGCAATGTCAAAAGTATTAGCAGAGGAAAAGCCTTAAGTTAACCTATTGGTCCTGTGGAAATGTGACCTTCCAAAGGCTACAGGTCTGAAAAATTCAGGTTTAATTCATGGTTATAAAGTGGTGCTGCTTCATGAGTACCACAGGATTTCTGTGTTTTACTGAACACCAGTGATCCAAAATTAATTCATATCTGCCAGTAGCATTCTGACCTGGGAGAGATTTCCCTGCTACTTTGCTTCTCATTGTTACAAAAAGAAAGTATTAGGTGGATTTTCTCATAACAGCTAAATTCTGTGTAACTTAGTTCTATCCCAGCATCAGTAAATGTTCAGTATGAAATACACAAAGCTTATGTGGTATCTTAGAAATAATCATGAGCTTTTGAAACAGTTAAATCCTTTTAAACAGCTTATTTAGCATCAGCTAAAAGTGCACCTTGCATCACCTTTATGTGCAGTTTGGAATTATGTGGATTTTTGTGAACTTTTTTGCAGAGGATGATATCTAATAGTCATGGATTACTTCTGTATAATGAAAACATATGTCAGATATTGGGGGGTTAATGTCTCACCCTACAGCCTTTGTTTAGAGAACAAATTCGAAGTCAATCTGTTAGCTTGTAGGGAACCACTTCAGAAAAAATACTTATCCTTCAGGGAGGAAAGGAAAATACCAAACCATCATTCTGAAAAGGAGTAGTCTTCGCTAAATGACATTTTCATCTGCCCATAACTCTTAAGAAACAAGTAATACTCTATAGCAGGAGATGATAATCACACAGCCATTTTTAAATTCACATCTTCATGGTGTCTGCAGGAGAGGATGATGTGAGGAGTCTGATTGGATGGCTTAGGTATTTCTAAATCCTGAAGTCACCCAGTTTGATTCTGAGTCAGTATCTTGTACTTGGTAAGTGTCAACAGTTCTGCTTTCCAATTTTTTTCTGTATTTGTCTAGATTTTTAATTAGTTACTCCAGCAGCTCATGGATGATCATCTAGGAGAACCTTGACCCTAAATAAAACTCTCCCAATGAGGTTCCTGCTCTCTGTTGTTGCCCCTGGCTATTGTTATGTGCTCTTTTTAATATGATAATGTCTATTTTGCTGCTTTATGGAAACCATAAGAAGTTTTCTTAGCTACAAAGTTAGCTACAAAGTTGATTTTCTTAGAGTTGGTTTGTTGGGGTTTTTTCCCAAACCTGTTAATTACTTTTCTTTCCTTTGAAGTCTTACTCCATCCTTTCATCCCCACCCTTAATAAACTTCTTTCTGCAGTGGTCTGATACTTTGGGGGCTTGTGTGCAATGTAGCATTAATAATTTTGTGTACTGTAAAATATTAAATGGTCAGCAACAAAACATACAATGTTTGTCTTTGCCATTTGCCTCTTGGTGGGAACGGGAAGCTGGTGGAACTTTCCCCTTGTTTAGACAATACCAGTAACTGGGGAAGATCATGGCAGTATTTTCACTTGCTGTGTGTTCATTTATCTTCAGTCTGTAACTGAGCAGAACAAAGCTGGAGTGTGTGTGCATGTGTGTGTTCATTCCAATTTTGTTTGATTTTTTTTTTTCCAAGGAGGACTATGATCCTATATGGGGATTTTGTAGAAGCTAAAGAATTCCCAGGCTTTTTGTGAATAAATTTGTGACCAAAAAAAGGGCAAAAGCATTTTAAAACACTGTTGATATGGATTCCAGATTTGATCTAAATATTAAGTACTTTGTACATAATTTAATAAGCTTTCTATTTCTATAAGGCGCCATATTTTTGTACTTTAAAAAAGAAAAAATATTCAAATGCTTGTCTGTATGATGGTCTAACAGACGGGTACTTTACAGGTTGATTTTTTAGTATAATGCTGTGGTTTAAAATACTTGTCTACCATCTAAAACCTGGAAGGAGTAATGCAATGTTTTGAAGTTTCAGGGTCAGCCATTAGACATGAAGAACTAAGAGGACTTAGAGGAATAAACTGAACACTTTCTGTGACTTGCCTTATAAAGACTAAGCCCCCTCATACTATTTAGTCACCACATAGCAAGATCTTACTTATATTTTCTAATCTTGTTTCTTTTTCTTTCCTTTTTTCCCCCTCTTTGGATTTTTCTTGGATCCCATGAACTGTCATTTCTCAGCACATGATGTTATCCTGACTTTTCAGTTCAGTTTAGTAGAAAATATTCTGGCTTTAACTTAAGCAGCCTGAAGATGTTTCCCAGGATTTGTCTCCCCCTGGCAGTTCCAATTGTATGCTACAAAGCGTTAATTCACCAATGCCCAGACATTCTGCTTCATCTATTCACAGAATCACATTCCTCTTGGGTCTCACAGTGTCTCCTCTTTATTCTGCTGTGCCAGTGACCAAAGTGGCCTCATGTACTGGAAGCTACTGGGGTGCCTGGGAATCACCCTGGAATTGGTGCTGCATTGGAACTCCTGGTCCAGCTTTACTGTCAGCCCAAATTTCTCAAGTCCTGGGATTCTGTTCCACCCACTGAGTGACACTGTCCTTCTGAAAGCCTCTTACTGCCTTAACTGAGGTGAATTTCACCAGAGTTTTGTAGGTAGAAGTTTTCTCTGAGTATTAAATGATTTTCAGTGATAGTCTGGGGTTATGGGGTTTTTTAACACCCTGCCTGAGTTAAAGTTCTGTAGGGAAACTAACAGGTATCAGAAGTCTGCAATGTGTGACAGAGCCTCCTCTGGAAAGCAAATATTTTATTGCATTCAATTAAAACTATAACAGGGAAAATCAATATTATTGTTCCTAGACTGAATGTAAATAACAGTAAAAATTGAGTGACAGTGGGTGATAAATTATTATCTACTACAAAACAAAAAAAAAATCTGAATGCTGAACACTTAATTGTTGATCAAACCTAAAGGGTTTATAGAGTCCTTTAGAGGTAAATTTAATAATGGTCCTTTCTGCTCACATCTGAGTACTGGCAATATTTGATGTTGTAGAAGGTGAGAATCTGTATTGTGGCCTCAGTTATAACTGAAAAAATTTTATCTCTTCAATTCAATCCCTTTGTGAAATGGCTTAGGCTTTTCCAGTCCCTTACAGGATCACTGTTCATTCTGCATCTGCAAGGGCAGCGCTGTCAGCTTCATGGGGTTTTGATGTTTATTCTTATTGTTAAAAAAGGGTCAAGGAAGAAGAATGATAATCTGGTAATATCAGGGATTTTGGGGAAAATGTTGTACCACAAGATTTAGCCGGAACTATTCAGCTTTGCCACGGGAAGGGATTGACTTGGCAATATGAAGTTTCTTTGTGTTGATAACTTCAGTACTCTCTGTCTGCCTTAACAGAGCATCCCAGGAGCAGGTGGTGGTCAGGGATGGAATTCTTCATTGTCTTTCAGGGTAAGAACATCCCAAGAGCAGGAGGTGGTCAGGGATGGAGCTGATTGTCTTTCAGGACAGTAGTGTGTCTGCCACTCTCATGGCAACTCCAGTCAAAAATACTTGCCAGCAGTGCAGTTGGGCCAATGACCTTCATGGGAATGCACAGGCTTCCTGCACTCAGTGCTAAACTCGAGATATTTGGGGTGAATATACTCCCATTAAAAGTAAGAAAAAGAGTCTGGATACAACCTTCTAAGGTCTGTGAGGAGGTAATCAAGAAGATGAAGCTAGGCTTGTTCCTGAGGTGCACAGCAGAAGAGAGACAGTGGTCCTAAGCTGAAATGGAAGATTCTGGGTAACTGTAAGGAAAACTTTCTGCTCAGAAGTTAATCACATATGGGAATGGGTTGCCCAGAGAGTCTCTACCCCTGGCAGGGTTCAAAACCCCATGGGAAGGCTGCACTCCATGACCTCCCGAGAACCCCTCCCACATAAACTATTCCAGGACACTTGTGGGAACGCAGGTAGACTGAACAGGGATGTTAAAACCTAACAGAAAACAGTGCTGAAAGGAGAAATGTTTGCTGCCCCTAAATGCAGTGAGCAAATGCCACTGAAACAGAGCTCACTATGTTGAATTTATATCCCTGACTGTATTCTAAACAAAAAAAAGTGAACACAAAATTTTCAAAATTTGCTGACCTGTAGGCATTGTTTCCAGTTGCCCTTAATTTGCTGCCTTTTAAACATGAAGCCTGACAGCTGTGTTGGTCAGTTTGAACCATGAGTCAGAGGACCTGTGATGGTCTGTGACCAGCCCTTCAGCAGTGCTGGTTTGAAAATAAGGAGTTCTGAGTTCTAGCCCTGACCATGGAGCCTGTTTCACATTGTAGTTACTGTGGAAACTCACTGTCCCCCAACACCCCCTTGGGAAATGTGGGTGAGAGGAATGGACAGTGAGCTGGATCAGGAACTGGCTGAATGGCAGAGCTCAGAGGGTCGTGATCAGCAGAGTAGAATCCAGCTGAAGGCCTGTAGTCAGAGGTGTTCCCCAGGGAGCATTCCTGGGTCCAGCCTTATTCCATCTGTTTATCAATGACCTGGATGAAGGGGTAGAATGTACCTGATGTAGTTTGCTGATGATATAGAACTGGGTGTGAGTGGCTGATGCATCTGAAGGTGGTGATGCCTTTCAGGGAGACTTTGATAGGCTGAAGAGAAACCTGATGGGGTTCAACAAGGGCCAGTGTAGGGTCCTGCGCTTGGGGAGGAATAACCCCGAGCACAGGCTGGGGGCTGACCTGTGAGATAGCAGCTCCATGAAGGAGTGTGCCAGCAGTGTGCCCTTCAGCCAGGAGGACCAAAAAGTATCCTGGGGTGCTCAGGCAGAGTGTGGCCAGCAGGCCCAGGGAGATGATCCTACCCTTCTACTCGGCCCTACCAAAGCCATGTGTGGAATACTTTGTCTTGATAAGGAGCTACTGGAGAGGGTCCACAAAGATGATGAGGGGTCTGGAGCATATCACTTATGAGGAGGTAAGATCTTGGGCCTGTTGAGTTGAGAGAAGACTGAGAGGGGATCTCATTAATGCTTATCATTATCTGAAAGGTGGGTGCCAAGAAGACAGTGCCCAGGACAGTGACAGGACAAGGAGTAATGGCCATAGATTAAAACTTCAACATGAGGGAGAACTTCTTTACATTGAGGGTGGCAGAGCACTGGAACAGGGAGGTTAGGGAGTCTCCCTCTCTGGAGACATTGAAGACCCACCTGGACACATTCCTGTACAACCTGCTGCAGGTGACCCTGCCTTGGCAGGGTGGTTGGACTGGATAATCTCCAGAGGTCTCTTCCAATCCTAATGATTCTGTGAAATCCAGATGTTGGTTCTGTGTGTGCCATAAGAAATCACAGGTATCCAAAGGTGGTTTAGCAATCAGGGAAGATGTACCAGTGTGACAGTGTATGCTTTTGGCTAGTATTGTTACCAGTACAGGATAAATTCAAGCACATGGCCAAGCAGATTAATGAAATCTAAGCATGTGCTTAAGCACTTCACTGAATGGTGGTCTGCAGATGCAAGTATTGTTGTCTCATCTGGTGTACAATCCTAAGTTAAGATGTCTCTGCATTTTCCCATCCACATGACAGCCACTGATGCTTCATGAGGTGTGTCTGCATTTCTGTGGCATCAACATCTGTTTCTGAAAGGTTAATTTTTATTCAGAGTTCCCATCCATTGTTAATTCAATTATGGCCTTCAATTTCAGCAGTGTCAGGTACCTGAGGGAGAAGAAGGGGCTGCACCCAGAGGGGAATCCTTTTATTCTGAAGGAAGAATAAATTATCAGATTGAATAATAATTAGCTTGCAGAATTCTCTGCTAGTAATCACAGTGGTGGCAATGAAATATACCCTCGTGTTAGGAGTCTGAGGTCTTCCTGCCTCACAACTTACAGATTTTTAGATATAAAATTGCAGCAGGTATCTCTTGATAACAAGGTCACCTTGTTCAGTTCTTCCTTGGCTATCCCTTTTCTTTCGGGGAAAAGCCTTTCTAGAAAGAAAAAAAAATGTGTATTTTTCTATTTCTGTTCTCATTTCTCGTCCCTTCTCCTCCTTGTGAGCACCAGCAGTTTTTCCTCAGCTGGGGGGAGGCACTTCAGAGTGAAGTGAGAGCAGCTGTAGATCTGGAATTAGCCTTCAGTGGCAGCGATGCCACAGGCAGACACTCTCATTAGCTGCGAGCTTGGGGATTTGTTTTAAGGAGGAGCTGCCTCTCTCCTTCATGTTAGAGGAACCAGGGAACTGGGAATACAACTGAGAACATTTTCATTCTACCCCAAGCATTGGCTGAAACTTTAAAGCAATTAAAAGAGCACCCAGGGAGGACTCAGTAGGACTCAGCATAAAGTTCCAGACCCTCCTGTCCCTTCAGGGTTGTGTGGGAGTTATTTCCATGTGTTGAGGGTGTGCAAGCCTTAATCCACCCATGCTAATGGTTCTTGAAATCCTTGAGGAATGTGGAGGGTCTGGTGTACTCCTGTTGTGTGAGATGGGTGGCCACAGGCAGAACTTGTGAGCCCAAGTTACCATAAAGAAATGCAGCTCCTCTGGTGTGCCAGATGATGGATGCCACAAATGAAGGGGCACTTCAGAACTGCTGCAGTTAAAGGAGGTAGTTCATCATCCCTCTTATACATAGCTTATCAATTTTCTGTAGGCTTAATGATATCAGCTGAATTAATAATGCCATGCAGCCTGTGTAGTTTCTTGGTCCTTCATCTGTCTGACTTCTGGATTTCCTTTCCTGTTCCCAAGCACTCAGTGACACTGCAGAAATATCAGGGCAACATGTAATTTCTGTTATAATTTATCAATATTAGTGCCCTTCATGAGCATCTCTCTGGGTTTTTTATTCTCTTTTTTACTTAAACCTAGTTCCAGATTACTGTGCTAAACACATTGTGTCTCCTTAGGGAGGTGTTCTGAAGATGTTGATTTAGAAAACAGGTTTTCCAGCCATAGTCTAGAAGTTTTTAAGTGCTTCCAGTATGGAAGCCCATTGAACTGTCAAACATATTCCTGGAAAACTTAAGAAGATAAAGTACTTAAACATGCATTTTTAATGTTTTCATTCCAAGTCACCTGAGAAAGTGAATAATTTGTAGCTATTTCATGCAGTCTGTTAAAAGGCAGAGTTGTGGCTGCCCCATCCCTGGAAGTGCTCAAGGCCAGGCTGGATGGAGCTTGGAGCAACCTGGGCTACCCTGCCCGAGCCAGTCCTCAGATAATGAAGGTAATGGCTCCTTTTTGCAGTCCTTGGAAATGTGTGCATAATGTTGCTCAAATCTCTTCTCCTCAAAGACAGTAGGAGCTCGTGTTTCTGACACAGGCTGAGACAAACCCTGCAGTGCAGGGACACTGACACCCTGCTGGTGTCTCCTCCTCAAGTCCATGCCTGCCAAGTGTCTGCATCTCTTTGCTCCCATGCAAACCTCACTTGCAGCTGGGGGAGTGAGAACAAGCTCATCTCTCCCTGAAGTTTGGCAGTGTTTCTCTAGGGGACTCTGGAAATGCAGGGGGATTTTAGCACAACTGTTTTATAATTGGACATTGTTTTTTCTCATCTGAGGGATAAAAATCCAGTGTTGTGTCAGCAGGAGCTTACCTGAAGCTGATTGTTTGGACAACTGCTGCTTTGTAGTCATCTTGGAGACGGGGAAAGTGAAGCAAATCTGAAAATCAGCTCAGTATTTAGACATGCTTTCTACTGGCCTCTTACAGTTTTATACTGTACTGTAGTTCCCTGATTCTTTTCCTTCAGCTTGTACACCTAAAATCACATTACTGGGGCTATGTGTATTCTCAACAATTTTTCTTGTGCAGGGCAGCTGACATACAAAGTCTTTGGTGGAAATAGTTCCTTTTAGAGGAATCCATAAGATTAAGAATAATAACTTGCCTAGCTTTTCACACAGGCTCTGATCTTCCATTAGTGAATCTCAGTGAATGTCACACTCTCTTTAGCTGGACCTCAGGGTATAACATTCCTATATTGCAGAGGGAGAGAGAGACAAAGGCTTGAGGAAGTGAAATGATTTGCTCAGGGAGTCAATACCATGTTGAAAATTGAATCCAGTTTTCCAGGTTTCTACCTGCAGTGACCTGTCAGCTCAGACCTTTCCCCTCCTTCTTGGGGCCTGTAACTTTATTAGAGGTGACCTTTAGAGATGATGAAGATTTTTACTGAAAGTGCTTCATCCTCTCAGAAAAATCACAGAAGCTCACTTTTCTATAGTAGTCAAAATCTCATCCTAACTTCCTTAGGAGAAACTGTGAAGAGACAGATGACTGGATAATCTCCAGAGGTCTCTTCAGCATGAGAAAAAAAAATCTCATGCTTGAATCTGAGAATGCTTAGAGTGGCCAAATACATGTATATGCCAATTATAACAACAGCTCATTATTTCTAATGAACAGAATATCCAGGTATAAAAAGAAACAGAGCTAGTCAGAGTGTGACAGACTATTATTAGAAATAATAATTTCCACATTTTTACATTTTTTGGCTCTCTGCCCCTGTGCATGACCACTGTGCCATCCAATAAAACATTTCTCATCTCATCAGAGTTGTATACATTCTATTTCAGTTGTCAAAAAGCAGTTCCCAGGAGACATCAGAGGATGGCTGTTTGTTCCCTCCTGCCTTTTGTAATGGATTAGAGATGTGTAGGTTGGAAATGCAGAAGGGAAAATAACTACAGCTATCATAGCCTTTCCTAGGACACTGAGCAAAAGAAAATCCTGGGATACCACATTCAGCACAGTTGTATAGACTAGCAGAACTATCATACATTTCTTTCTCTTTTTTCTCCCCCCTGAAATTAATAAACATCCCAAATATGTGTCAGATACAGTATTTGAAACAGCATTCAGCACAGAGGAAGAGACTGAATACACTGTGAGAAAACCAGAATGAGCCTGTTCTTCTATAGAGGGAAGGCAGGGGAGGTTTCTAAGGGTTGGATTAGGTCTGCAATCTAGGCCAAGGTAGCAAATAATTTTGCAAATGCAGGGAAAACCTCTGTACTGAATGTGCTGCAGGAGTGACATTGGTGCTGTTGCCGTGAGTCCATAAGAAAGACTCTGAGCCAAGTTTTGTAGGAGATAAGATAATGGGTAGGTACTTTAATGAGCAACCCCGCTCATCCAGGGATACATCACCACGCGCTCCAGCAAGCTTTGATTCTACAGCTTTTATAATATAATCTATCCAATCACTACAGTCCACATGTCCAGTTCCACCTCTGTCCCCTCCCAGGTTCCACCCCCTGTTGAATTGGGTCTGGGGTCACCGGGACCCTCCATCTTCATCCTCCTCCTCTTCTTCAGCACACAAAGGTCTTTTGGATGTTCTCCAGGGCTTCGGGTCACTCTGCTCTGTGTTTATGTTCTCTCTGATAGCTTCTAATCTGGCACCTTGAGAGAGAGACTAAATAGCTGGCAGATCTTAGCAGCCTGTTCTTGGAGCAGGGGTTAGAGATAGGCAGGACCCTATACTGTAAGCTGCTAAATATTAACCCACTACAAACTACTGCGTTTCTACTGTGTTTCTAAAGTCTACAAAATGTGAAAAATCAAAAACTAAAGACCCCTTGGCATCAGTGCAAAGATCCAAACAGGAGAGAGAGGCAACGCAAACTGGGTAGGGACTGCAGAGTGCTGTGGACTTTAGGCAGACTATAAAAGAAGAGGATGAAATTAATTACATGCAAAACCAACAGTGTGTGGATATGGTCATTATCTACTGGGATAAAAACATGAAGCACTTGTTGTCCTATTCTATTATTCAGGAAAAATTTCTAGAGATGTCCATAATCATTATCTGGATCCATGGTGGATTGAAAAGGAGATTGAAATGAACTCTAAGGTTATGGCAGAGTATCTGTTGCAAGTCTACGTGCACACATTCACTCTGTTTGTGGTGTCAGTGCCTCCCCAGGCAGTGCTTATTCATGTAAGGGACAGCATTATGGGAGAGGGTTCTCTGATTTATTGGAGACAAAGGGAAGGATTTTCAGAGATCCATTGCTTTCGGGTTTGGTTGTGATTTTATGTTAAACCAGTGGAAATATTTAGCAGTACACTAATAGTGCACTACATTCTGGTAGGATACTGGTACCTTATATAAAAATTGTGCTGTCACTGACGGTTTCCAACCCAGTATGTGAAAAATCATGGGTAATGTGTGCTTGTGTGTAGTAAATTATCTCTTAGCACCTCCTCTGGGTTACATGGGTAACCTCTGTTCTGAAGAAGGTACTTGTTGTTATATTTGTGTCTCCTTTTCTCATTGATTGTATTGGCTGTCACAGAGTGACCTCCCTAGTCCCAGTCAGATTGCTGGAAATACATTTGGGTCATTCAGAACAATCTGGGCCTCATTGCAAACTATGGATGAAAGGAGCACAGCTTTCTCGTTAGACCTTCAAACATAAGTGGCACAAAGAGCTCTCCAGAGCCCAGCCACTGTGGCAAGTACAGGGCTGGTGTGTAAGCTGGAGATAGAGCCAGCTGTAGAGGAGACATCCACAAAAAGATTGGAAAGGAGTCAGAAGCAGAGGAAGAGATCTGGAAGGATGAGCATTTTTCTTACCTGAGCTCTGTTTCTGTGTCACAAAGCAGTGAGTTGCCCAAATTGGACATGAACCTTTCCATTTCCAAGGATAAAGGAGGTCATGCAAAGCATGTCAGTCTTTCCAGATGGGCTATAACTGGCACTAGCCAGACCCTTAATGTCCATTACCTGCAACTGAGTAGTACATAAGGAGTGTGATTTCTTTTCTTCATCCTAAGAAATATTCCAGTCTAGTCCTTGCAGTTGAGTGGCCCTCGTTGAAATAAGTGAGGGTCAAACAAAGCCAGGGTGAAAGACAGAGCTTCTCAGAAGTAATTTCATCTCTTAGTGACTGATGGGATTTCTGTGAATTATCGTCACATAAACATGACACATCATCTAATACCTAAGGAGGATAGTTTGGTTTAAAGATTTTAGGGATGTGGGTTTCCTATATATCACAGTTAGGCACATTTGCAAAAGATTCCCTGACTGTAGGACCTTTCCCCCCTTCCAAAACTCCTGACTTTTCTTTTCTGCTGTGTGGGTGTGTTTTTACACACCTGGAGAAAATGACATGGTTCTAAAAACTGAGTGCTATCCAATAAAGAACATTTTGCCTACTTTCATTACAGACCCATAATATGTTCTCAAAAAAGGAACATGATTTTTGAGGGGAAGTTATTAACCATAGTGTTAAAACTGTTATGCTCCCAGGAATGTGATGGATGGATGAAAAGAATATGCTTATAAGTCATTTGAGGACACTGTGCCCAAATGTGCCTTTTTATTGTTATGGGAGAGAAAAGGCAATATAATGATATTTATTGGAAATTACTTGAAGGCTACTCTGTTTGAACTGATTGATGTTTCTTCTGGTTAAAAGGGGTGTTTCCATTTTCTGTTAAAACAGATTAGATAAAGACTGAGTAAGTGGTTTAAAATCCAGCTTTCATCTACCTGGAAGTGTAAAGATGAGTCTGTTCTTTAATCTGTAAAGTAACAGAGCTAAAACTCTCAGAGTCTTCTCCAGATGTTCAGTCTGTATGTGTTTTTTAGAAAGAAAAAAAGAATATAAAATTGGTTTTACAACAGAAATATCCCAAAGACATCTATCCTAGAAATGTATGCACAACTTCAAGATTGTGTACGCTTCCATTTACTTCATTGGAATTGGTAAAAGATTTATCTGTGCTGTGTTTATCATTTTTGGATCTCAGGCATTGCTCAGACTCACAGGAGTGTTCTATGCATCAGCAGGAAATACCAGAACTCTTGTGTTGATGTGAGTGAGAAATCTTACACTTCTCTGAGACACTCTGCCCAGAAGAGTGCAGTTCTTTGCAGGGAACAAGACCTCATTTGCAGGAGTTCATTTTTTAAAAGGCTACCTGAACCCTCCTGTCAAACCTGCTTCCTGCCCCCTCTTGGGTTTAACTTGCCAGAAAGAAGCAGCTGCATTTCTGTAGGTGTGAGTATTGCCTGGTGAAGCTGACATTACTGCAATAGATGGGAATAGATGAGGATGAGTTTGACTCCTTATTTCTCTCCTGATTGGTACTTATGATGGGTGGGAAATGTGGGTGTATTTGTGTACACAGGCAATAAAACAACACAGACTTTGATAATAAAGCATTGAGTTTAAGAGCATCTGTGGGTTCATCAGTAGGTAACCAGCCACATTTTGAGAGATTACAGGCATTCTGGTAGAAAAACACCCTATTAGGCAGCACACACACACTGTATATGTCAGGCAATTTTATTATTGCTTCCATATTCATTAAAGTTTAAGGCCTTAAATGACTTGTCAAAATGTTATGCCAAGCTAAGAAACTTTGCCTTGATGTGCTGTAGCTTAGCAAGTCTTATTGGCATTTGTAGCACTCAGAATAGGCAAGAAAAAACCTCTACATTTCTCAAGCCACTTGTATGTTTGTCTCCATTGTCCACTTCTCATTTTTCTTCATTCTTGATACATTTTTCAGAATTTTATACCTTTTTTATGTGACTCTTGTCTAAAATTTGATGGGTTTTGCTTATGTATGGTCCTGATTAGGGAAAGTTATCATAGAATCATAGAATCAGTTGAGTTGGAAGAGACCTCTGAGATCATCAAGTCNCTTCTCTGGACCCGCTCCAGCCCCTCAATCTCTTGCCTCAACTCAGGGGCCCAGAACTGAACACAATGGTAGGTCTTAGTCCAAGACCATCCCTACTGTTTCTTATATTCATGAATAAGAGGGCTTTGTGTAGGCTTGAGCCCATATGCTAACTGCAGTATGAATAGCCAAAGTCAAACATGATTTGACTCATCTTGTTCTTGGGATGTTCCTGCTTTATGTGCAGGAAATTAGAAAAATATCCTAAGGAGAAAGAAAGAAAGAAAGAAAGAAAGAAAGAGAGAAAGAAAGAAGAGAGAGAAAGAAAGAAAGAAAGAAAGAAAGAAAGAAAGAAAGAAAGAAAGAAAGAAAGAAAGAAAGAAAGAAAGAAAGAAAGAAAGAAAGAAAGAAAAAGAAAGAGAAAGAGAGAAAGAGAGAAAGAGAGAAAGAAAGAAAGAAAGAAAGAAAGAAAGAAAGAAAGAAAGAAAGAAAAAGAAAGAAAAGGCAATGAACAGAAGGGAAAAACAAAACAAAACAAAACAACCCAAAGCCAAAACAAACAAAAAAATGAGAGAATAAAGGTATGGGAAATCTCTGCTTTGCAGCTTGTGCATAAATTATATGCCTGGTGGGATTTGTCAGCAGTGCATAGGAGGTTGGGATGCTTTATAGATATGGCACACTGTGAGTAAGCACCTGCTTCTAAAAAATGAACTTTGATTGTGCCAGTTTCTCAGTTTCTGAAAAATATAAAGAAGCTCTTAAAGGAATTTTGATAAGCTTGAGTCTGGGGTGGAAAGGGTGGGGAAAGAGTTTTACAGGCAGGATAGTGTATCGTGCCTTTATTGATTTATAACATTATAATGCAGAAATTCTGTTTGAGTCTAAAGATCACTGTTACAGTTGTCTGCAAATAACTGCACTGGACCAAATGGGAAACCAGTGCTTTAAAAGTCAGTCAACACATCTGGAATTAGAAAGCACAAACCATGGATCAAAGACGGCAATGGTGGCATTGGGAAATGAACACTCCTGGTTTTAAATAGTGCTGTGTGTGTAAGTCAGTATTAACATGTGTTCAGAAAAGATCCAGTGGGGCTCAGCTGAGCTCCCAGGGACCCTGGGGAGTGTTAGTGACAGTGGTGGTGGGGGGAGGAGAGGCAGATGTGTACAGAGTGCACAGAAAACACACTTGAGCACCACTCCAGCTTTTCACTGAATTTCAGGAGAAACGCTCTGATAGCATGACCCACAACAGACTTTCTGTCCAGTGACAGCTCTGGGCTGGGAGGTCTGCAAAGGGAGCCCTTTGTAGTAACAGCCCCTCCCCTCTCAAGAAGTCTTTTCTGCCATACTTGGCCTGTTCTCTGGAGTATCTCAGACCTAAAATAAGTATCAGAACAGTTGGACATCTTTACTCTCTGGTTGGCTGTATTGGATCTGGCTGAGCTGGACTTCCTTTCCCCATCGCAGCCCTCCCAGTACTGTGCTTTGCACTGGGAGCTACCAGGGTGTTGATACCACACCACTGCTGTGGGTACTGCTGAGCAGGGCTGGCACAGCCCCAGCACTGCAACATTCCTTCCCCAGCAGAGGGCAAGAGCCTGGGAGGGGACTCAGCCAGGCCAGCTGCCCCAAACCAAAGGAGATTGCAAAGTGGGTAACATTTTGGGGTCCAAAGGGGGAGCTATTTGTTGTTCCCAGTGTCTGCCTGCTGAGAAACCGTTCCCTGTGCTGAAACCCTGGTCTTAGAAAGTGCCTGGACATCACTGCTGATGGGAAGTAGAGAGTAAACCTTGTTATTTTCCACTTCGCTTTTGCACGCACAACCTCTTGCTTTGCTTTGCCTTCATAAACTGCCTTATCTCAACCCACAAATCGTTTCCCATCTTATTCCCTCTCCCCTTTATGGCTGGGAAGGGGAGTGGCCACAACAACCCCCTGCAGCGCTCCAGGCTGGGCACAGAGTGGCTGGAGAGCAGCCAGGCAGAAAGGGACCTGGGGGGACTGAGGGACAGGAAGCTCAACAGGAGCCAAGAGTGTGCCCAGGTGGCCAAGAAGGCCAATGGCATCCTGGCCTGGATCCAAAGTAGCGTGGCCAGCAGGCCCAGGGCAGTGAGCCTTCCCCTGGCCTCTGCCTTGGGGAGGCCACACCTTGAGTGTTGGGTTGAGTTGTGGGCCCCTGAGTTGAGGCAAGAGATTGAGGGGCTGGAGCGGGGCCAGAGAAGAGCAACGAGGCTGGAGAAGGGAGTGGAGCACAAGTGCTGTGGGGAGAGGCTGAGGGAGCTGGGGGTGTTTGTGCTGGAGAAGAGGAGGCTGAGAGGTGACCTCAGCACTGTCTGGAACTGCCTGAAGGGAAGTTGTGGCCAGCTGGGGGTTGGTCTCTTCTCCCAGGCACTCAGCAATAGGACAAGGGGGCACGGGGGGCTCAAGCTCTGCCAGGGGAAATTGAAGTTGGAGAGCAGAAAAAACTTCTTTGCAGAGAGAGTGCTCAGGCATTGGAATGGGCTGCCCAGAGAGGGGGTGGATTCCCCATCCCTGGAGGTTTTTAACCTGAGCTTGGCCGTGGCACTGAGTGCCATGATCTGGTAAAGGGACTGGAGTTGGACCAAGGGTTGGACTTGATGATCTCGGAGGTCCTTTCCAACCCAAATGATTCTATGATTCTATGATAGAGGGGCTGGGTGGGCACCTGGCGTCCAGCCAAGGTCAACCCACCACATTAGCAAATCTTAATTTAAAAGTGAACGCTATTTTTACCAGACTCACTGGTGTCAATGACTTAGGAGTGCTCAAGCATGTTTTTATTATTCTGGAAACAAACTGAAAGCATTAACTTTTGTTTTGTGCTTGTCTGTGCCTAAAGCAAATTTTTATGGTCTAGTTAGGTTCTCTTGAAAACAGGCTTTTATAAGTAAATACTCAAGGATGATTAACCATCCTAAAATAAAACTGTTGTCAGATGTTTAAAATGTGTGGTGCATGAGAGAGAAGGTATGTACATGTTGGCCTGAAAGCTAATTTCTACATTTCAGTGCATCTGCAATGATTAGGCACCTGCAGATGTACTTCCAAGGGCTTGAGGAGAGCAGATCTCTTTAATTTAGTTGATTCTTGGGTTTGGGAGCAAAAAAAAAGTTGAGGTGTGGCAGAGGAAGGGTGTCTTAATCAAAGCAGATCTTTCAAGAACAAGACTATTTCTAGAAAGTTTAAGTGGAACAGAGATCAACTGAAGAAATGGCACATGGAGAAAAAAACTGTAAATGAGTCTACAGAAAATATTTCTATGTGTTCTTTTAATATACCCATCAATAAAATACCAATATACTGTTGGCTGGTTACTTGTCACTGTAGGACAAAACAATTGGATTTTGTAAATTGATTTTCTTAGAAAGGCATCTTAGTTTCAAGTGAAATCTTTGTTTCAGATAAGGAGTTTGCACATTAATTTGGCTTTCCCCTTTTATTCTGATTTCAAGCAGTGTACAGTCTCTAATTAATGCAGCGGACTCGGTTGAATAACCTTGTAACTGACAAGAGATGGTCCTTTATGACCTTCATTTTAATATTGAAAAATTAGGCAAAAATCAAAGAACTTCTGCCAAAGAATGAGTAAAAGATGTTTTGGAAGGTGTGCCTTTTCAAAAACCCCCAATATTCTGTTAGATGATCCATTAGCCACTGATAACTACTCTGGGTTTTTTGGAAGGGAACGCAAATAATTTTTGTGACCTTTTGTTTCTGTTCAACTAATCAGAAAATCTGATTTTTTTAAATTATTTTCAATTTTTTTTATTATTTCCATCTTCTGCTCCAGAAGTATTAGGTCTCACTCAGGAACATATGAGTTCAAATTGCAATTTTTTCCTCCTTATATGTCCCAATTTCATGAGTCTTTTTTCACTTAGGAGTGAGATGCAGGCACAGACATCTGGTGTGCAGTGGGTGCTGGGGCTCTGGGGGGAGCCTGGCAGCCCAGCCTGGCCCACAGTGACAGCCAGGTGGCACCCCCAGCCCCAAGCACTGTGCCCCTCCCCAGGGAAGGGGACAGGAGGTGAGTCCAGGACCGTGGGGACTTGGTGACACTGGGGCAGGGGCTGATGGCCCCAATTCTGGCCTACAGGCAGAGTGGAGGAGCTCCTGGAAGCTGGGAAGGCACAATCAGGGCTGGCAGTACCTTAGAATCCCACCAGGGGGATGGGAAGCAGGCCTGATGCTTAGAATTAGTGCTGTGTTTGTCATTGAGTTCACCTGGGAGGGAGTCCCAGGTGTTCTCACTTGCTGTGTGAGTGAGGTCCTGCCCTCTGCATACCCAGCTTTTCCGTAGGGAGCCCTATCCCAGGGGCTGCTGAAATCCTGGCTGACTCCTTTACAGAGCCCTTCTGAGCCCTGGAGAACAGACAAGGTGTGGCATGAGGGGTGGCACGAGGTGCCAAAGCTGCATGACTGCTGGTGAGAGATGTTGCATTGCCTTGACAACAATTACGTTTTGAGTCTGCTGACTGATACTTTGCTTCCTTCCCTTGCTTATAGTTTCATGAAACCTGCTGGTTTTCAGACAATGGAAAGAGATTTCCTCAGGAATGTGAACCCTGGGTCAAAAGAGTTATTTACAGCAGGGACAGGAGCTGAGCAGGTCCATGCACTGCATGGAAGTGTAAGGTTGAGCAGCAGTGTGTTTTATGGCATGCAGAGGAATTACCAATAATCTGGTGTGAATATGAAAATGGATAGTCATTCATGTTTCTCAGGGTAGGTTTGAGTTGGGTTTTTTCTCATTTTCCAGTAGGGGAGGGAGCTCTCCCCATCAGGCAGGTATTGTGAAGCTGATCTTTTAGACAGCTACAGAAAAAAGCATCCTGGGGTGGTGCCTTTTTCAGCCTCTGGTGGCTAATATGAGAGTGAGAATGGATTGAATGGGTTATCCCACATACCTGCCACACTTGCCAGCTGACTTTCTTCTTTATACAGCAATCACTGTGAAGCTGTTTTTAATTTAAAAATCCCCCTTGTAGCAATGAGCAGCTCCTCTTTGGGCTGGGCAGGGGCTGGCAGAAGTAGAAATGTAAATGCTGTTTAAGCATAACGGATACATTGACTTCCTCATTCTCCCCAAGTCAGCAGAAGCCTCTACAGCTCATTCCAGTAGTGATTCAAATCCCTGATTGTTGGATGAATCTGTGGAAGTAACAAAAACCCCAAAACTCCTATTTTTCAGTCATTTGAATTTAGGGTAAAACGTTGCCTTGACAATGGAATGAAGTTTTGGCCTGTAGCCTGGTGGGTTTTAGTTGCTCCACGTAATTCCATGTAGTACTGTTCGTGCACACTGAGACTGACTGTGTGCCGGTAATTTGCAGAAGTCTTTAACGAGGGTTTTGAGGAAATGTGGAAAATTAAACATTATCAGCTGGATGGTTAATGGGCATTTACTGTGTAGTCTGGTCACTGAAACATGAGATCTTTCATTCACAAAGTCGGGACACGTTTTTTCTTTCTGTTCTGGCTCTGCAGGTGGCAGTGGTAAGAGATCAGGCATTTCAGGAAATGTCTGAAAATATTTTTGCATGTTAAGAGATTATGCATTTTTAGAAATGTCTTGAAATCCTTTTGCATGATGATGTGAAGGCAGCAAGAAATTCTTGAGGTGCAACAGGAATATTCTGTTTACCTATGAAGCAGAAAGCACTTTAAATTTTGAGCAAGCTTTGGTAATAAATTCCTGTGGTGAACTCTGCTATTGTTTTCTGTCTGACCTCTCCGTCTCAATGCCACCCAGGTTTTTTTAACCAAAGTCAGAAGCCTTTGTTATGGAAGCAAAAGAAATGGAGCCTTATTTCTTCCTTGCTGCATGTATAGGTGCCTACAGCAAATAGTTACTCATCTCTCAGCTGTGTGGATGTGATCAACTGGTGGCCTGATTTAGGAACCGTGTTATCCTCCAGTATTTCACACAATAAATCCCCAGTACACACCCATGTTTTATTGTCCAGCCCACATCTGTGTTCATATTAAGCTTCAATGAACAGTGAATCAGAGTTTCTCCCTTTTACACAGCATAGCAGCTTTTTTTTTAACTTAGAAAACATTTAAATTTAATCTTTCTGAGCAGAGAGTTTTTCCTTTCCATCATGAAAGTAGTATTTAAAAATGTGCACTATGTGAATGGGATTGTAGATAGGTATCTGTGTAGGATCTGTGTCATACAGGCAGAGGCCTGAGGGCTTTAGGCTTTGTAAGAATCTCAAATCACAGTCTAGATATCTTTAAAATTGTGAGTTAACAGTATTTGCAGTTTGGGAAAAAAAAAGTATGTTTAGGTACTGTGCCATTTATCACATGTGTACTTTTTGGAATATAGGCAAAAACGGAGTCCCTGTCTCCATGGTGCAGAAAAGTTGTGCTAGGAAAGTTCACCTTTGGTTTTATAGAGATTGCCCTTCCCAAGTTTAACTGCACACAATTTATAGAATGGTCTATTGAATGTTCCATTCAATGCTTTATAGAGATTTACGGTGGTAAACATCACATTCTGTATGTCCCACCTGCAGGGAAATAAGTGATTCAGAAAACATGCAATATGATCCCAGGTAACACATTGCACTGGAAGTATTTACCTCTGATCTTTGAATTTAGGGAAAGAGGGTAGTTATTCCCCAAACCCTTCTGCTTTTGGGCAGGATTGCTTCTGTACACAAACATTGCAGTGGAAAACACTGCTCATTGTCCAGAGCCTGCCTTTGTGGCTGACATTCCCTTCAGTGATGGCCTGAACAGTTCATGAGAATATATGATAGGCAGGTGTTTACTTGTCACTCTTCCTAGTTTTTCTGATTTTAAAAGCAAAAGTTTTGGATACTTAGACATTTCATGAAACACACAAATGAAGTCTGAAAATATTCAAATCCCATCCATAATATAATATGGCCAATCTTTGCGAACGAAGATTTGGGAAGGGCTCACCCCACGTGTGCCCTCCGAGCCTGCGCAGTGGATTTTTTAGGTGAGGCACAGCGTGTGCAGAACTGGCCCCACTGTTTAAGTCCTGAGGTTCATTTGCCATGGCCGAGCAAGCTTGGACAGTGACAGTGAAGTCCTTGGGACTGTCACAGCACCCGGTACTAACCGGGGCTGACCCTGCTTGGCATCCGAGATCTGACGGGATCAGATGGCAGGGAGGCTTGAACTGCTGGGGGCGGTCCCACTGAGACTCGAACTTGCGACCTTGGGAGCCAGAGACTGGAGTGCTCTCCACTACGCCACGGGACCGCCCAAATCCCATCCATACAGTTATGTGTATAGACACAAAGTACAGAAAAGAAAAAGGGTAGGCATGAAAGCTGTGCCCCAAAGTGCCTGGTGATGAAAAGAAACTCCTCAAACTTGGAGTGGGTTTAAAGGCTACCTCAGCTGCTGACATCAGGCAACAGTGGCATTTTTAACGTCACCCGTTAGTAGTTTAAGCTGCAGTATCCTGAGAGCAGGCTTATTGTTTGAGCGTGAAACTGGAACTGCTGCCACATTTCTTGTGGATGTATCTGCAGTAGCTCGAAGTTGGGGTAATAACTCAAGATTAAGTTTTGTTAGGTCTTGATTTTGTTAGATATGAAACTGGGATTAGCTCAGTTGGTTCAAACTTGGCTGTAATAATGCCAAGGTCATGGGTTCAATACCCTGTGTGGGCCATTGGCTTAAGAGTTGGACTCGATGATCCTTGTGGGTCCCTTCCAACTCAGAATAGTCTGTGAATCTTTGTTTTCCAGGATGGGGGAGAAAAATGTGAAAAAAATCTCTGGAGATTTTTGAAATTCATTGAGGATATCAGTAGGTTCTCTGATGAAAACTTCCCACCAATTGCACATTGTGAAGCAAAATTTAAGGATTACACGGCTGAGCACTGCAAAGACAGCAGGTGGAAAAGGGCATAGGCAATGAAGCAGCTGGGAATTCTGATGTATAGAGGATGAACCCCTTTGCAAACCAGATCCGTGGCTAAGTTTGTAGCTGGAATTCCCAGGTGCTTCTGGGCCCTCAGGGGCAGAGCTGTCTGTTATGAGTGATGCCTGAACTGAAGACAATCCATCATGTTGGGCAATTGCACGGCAGTCCTTGTAATCCAGGTGTGGTTTCAGTTTCAGCAGCTGCAGCTGTTCAAAGGGAGGGAACCCTCAGGCATCCAGCAGGCAGGTAGAGAGGCCATGCAGAAACAATGAGACACAGATGTGTATTCTGATTTTGTGTACAGAAATCTGGGACACTGACATTTCTCAGCTTTGTTTCTGTTCTACTGATTTACTCTAGAACTAAAAATAGACATAAATGTCTTCTATAGATACTTCTCCTGTGCTCCTCTGAGGGCAGGTTTCTGTGATGAGTCACATGTTGCAATAGTAGAAAACCAAAACTGCATTTTAGCTTTGAAAACTGGGGTGAAAGCTTGAATTTAAAATTGAGTCTGAACTTTCTGATTGTTCCATATCTGACTTTGTTTTCCCTTGCGCATGGGTGTAACCATTTCCTATGAGAAAAATGGGTTTCTTTCTAGAACAAGTCAATACCATGCACACCATTTTTGAAATGAACAAATTGATATAGTTATAACCTAGGAGGAAATGGGAGGGTAGAAATTTAGTAAACAGGCTTTTAATTTATTATTTGATCTGATTATTTGTTGGTTCCTTAGTTAAAGTTGGTGTATAGGGAGTGTAGAACAATACTAATTTTATTATTTAAAGCTATATACACACTTTAGGTATGACTAGAATGGTTATTTTTTGCATCATGCCTCAGTAGCCATGCCCAGCTTTAAGTAATAATTGTGAGAGGATCCAGCTTGTGCAGTGAAAAGATTGTGCTGCTGTTGCTTTTTCCCTGTGTCAGTATATTTTTGGGGTTGTACTGGTTTAGAGGTAAACCAGCAGGAGAAATGAGCTCAACACGAGAGAGATTATAAGTCAGAGCTACAATTTAATAATAATAATACAGTAAATACACTGACACAAAGGGAAATTGCTTTCAACTCCCAAAACCCAGCAGTATAACCCAGTGCCCTGGGGTACAAACCCAAAGGGGTTTGTTAGCCTTGTGCTGAGACCCACGTGGTTCCCCCGAGTCCAAAGCAAAAGGAAGTGAAAAACGTGTTGGTGCAGGTGATGGCTGTAGTCTGGTCGAGAGTGGTGGTCTCCTCCTGTCGAGGTCCTGCTGCTCCTCTGGATCCAACAAGAGGTTCCCCAGGTCTTCTTACCCACCCCTTATGTACCCTCAGGGAGTACCCAGTCCCTCCCCCGGGGCGGGGACTCACACAATGGGTGATTAACTCTGTGAGTCATGGGCTATTTTTGAACTGCTGATGGCCCATTAGCAGCTACACCTCCTCAGGCTGGGAGTGGAGGTGCTAACGACTCCCTGGGAAGCTGCTGCAAATGGGCCATTGACCTTGGGAATGAATAGAGGGGATAGAACACACAGCTTTGATCACTCCCACACAGTGACAACTGGTCCCACCTGCTGAACTAGGACAGGGGTTCACTTAATGTTATAGCAAAAGGCTAGTTTACATGTAGGGGACGAGAAAAGATCAAATGGAGCAGAAATACAATGTGTGAGTTGGGTTCATTAACTTTGTAAGCAGGTCACAAAATGTTGCATTTGATAAATTTGGTGTTGAGCAGATTAAATTTCAGTTTGGGGGAGTTGAGTGTTGTTTGCTGCTTGGAATTCTCTCCACTGGTTAGCATTAATTTTCTGTGGTGGTGGCACACTTGTCTCTGGAAGTGCCCTCAGCATGTTCCTTCACCAGCAACTCCTCCCAAGTGCAGCTCTCCCTTGGCAGGGAGCGACAGGTCCTTTCACACAGCCAGAACCAAATTGTTTGGATGCAGAATTTCCCTGGCATCCTCTGAGCCAGCATTTGTTGTGTAGAGTTAAAAAGTGAGACCTTTGCAGTTGCTCATCCCTCCACTGTATCCTAATGGGTAACTTCTCACGAAGAATTTTACCCTGAGCTGGGGTTTTGTTGCGTTCCCGTGTTCTCTAAAATGTACTAAGATAAACCACAGTATTCATGGAATGTTTGGTGCCACTGAACAGCATTTTAAAAAAAGCTCTGAAATAAAATATTACTCTAAACACACTATGAATTATCAGTAGTAAAAGTCTAGTATATTGATGTTTCTATTTTACAGCTTTAACCCCTTTGTTTTCCCTCATTTTATACATGTAGATGTACTATTATTTCAATGGGTTACAATCCCTGGCGGATTTTTTTTTCTCCATGAAAATTACTTCTGTGATTTCAGCTTGCACCTCCTTCATTTAAACGCTGATTTTTTGTCTTGTCCTCCACTATTGGATTCAAAGTTCCCCTTATGTTGCTGTAGTCTCTGGCAGATGTCTTTGTGTGGCCTGAGTGCTCCTTAGCACCTGTCAGCCTTCTTTCTCACTCTTATTTAAATTCTCAAAAGCTTTATCGTTTTTGTTTGCCAGCAGTTTCGCTCCAGCTGGATAAAAGTTGTGCTGCCCCAAAACTTCTCATGCCCCAATAAAACTCTGCTTTAAATTCTCTAGTCTTACTTATCACAGTCAAGTGTGACATTTCTGCTGTCTGTGTTTGCAGAAGTGGGAAGCATTTTAGACATTTGAATTCTTTATTCTTTTCCTTTTTATTTTCCTGCATGAAATCTAAGTGCCAGCTTCCAGTTAAGCTGACAGAAAGCAGATGGGGGAAACAACTGCATTTCCAGTTTGGCCACCAGAAGATAATTTAGCTAAAATTGAAGGTTTGTGGATTTTACTCAAAATTCAGTGTAGCACTTAAGGCCCAGGTGTGTGTGACAACAGATATCCTGATGCAGTTAAACATGTGTGTATTTCGATGGGCTTTTACAGTGTCTTTACCAACAGACAAGGGAAGGATTTGAATGACAGAAAATTAAAACCAACTGGGTTATGACACCCTCTTGGTGTTGTCAGGACCTCACTTTGATCAGAACTAATGTTTTCTTGAAATTACCAGAAAACACTCATCTCAAGAATTTCTTAGCCTTTGAGGCTGATAAGTTGCTGCCTGAAACTGTCCTAAGAAAAGCAAAGGGGAGAGGGAGACATGGACAAAAACAGGCTGTGCAAATTTAGAGGGCAGACCTGATTTTTTGTTTCTCTTCCTTGTATCCCAAAAAGACAAGTTACAATAGTTTGGTTTAAAGTGATGAAGGCCAAGAATACTTGTTAATTACAAGTTGTTCAACGTAGTCACAAACAATTCTTTTCCAAACCTTATTCTACCTCAAAGCTAAGACAAGCACAGACAATTTTATTGTCCACATGTGGCCAAAATTAGTACTAATTTATTTCATCTTATATGTAATGTCATATATGACCTGTGATGAACTTCATTGGAGGAAAAAATACTGAGACATTAATCTCTCATATTAATTAGTTGAAATGACACAATTTTGGGGTCTTAAGATACACTTTCTAAATTAAGCTCAAATAACATCAGTAATTTATAGTAGCAGATTGTAGAATAAATAGAAGCCTGCAGCACTAGCTGAATGAAACAACATATTAGCCAACCTTTTTGGCATTAACTATGCTAAAGCAAAACCAAATGAACTTAACCTGTTTATATTTAAATATCCTTTCACAAAGCGTCCGTGTAACACTTCCTCCTGCATTTCATCCACTCTAGATATTCAGTCCTTTTCTAGAAAAGTGGTCCTCAGGTAGCTAACAAAGGTCTTGTGTAAAACCTATAGATTGAATCAGTGTTATTGTGGGTGGGTGTTTCATTGGAGGCATCCCAGGTTAGAGAGGGGTCCTCTAGTCACTTCCAAAAGAAATCTGAGGTGCCTGTTTTACTATCTGTTAACAAAAACATACTGTTTTCCCCCAACAGTCAAGGTGAATTACGTTTAAAACCACTATATGTTTCTCTCTTTCTCTGAGGGCTCTTTCAAAGTCTGATGTGCTTCATATGTCTTGGCTGTATTGACTAAGCAATGTAGTCATGACCAAGGCTGGATGCTCTGCATTCGTCTCCATTGGGTTTCTTGCCAGAAAACTCCAAAACACCCCAGAAAAACATGGCTGATTTCTGCAGAGAGATTCTGTGAATACATTAAACTGTCTCTCTGGTTTCATCCTGCCACTGTGCTTGGCCCTGCAGCCAGAACACGTGGGGCTGATTATGCATTTCAGTCATCCTGAAGGACCACACAAGCATTGTTGGGTTATTCACAACAGTTTGGAGAGTCCTCCACTGAAATGTTGTGTATGGCTGTGGTGATTGACAGCTGCCTGTTACATCTCAGCTCCTGTCCTATATCCCTATTGTAGGCTCCTAATTTTTGTTTCAAATGGGAAGAAATTGCTCTGTTTGTTCAGAGTCTGGGCTGAGACGGGAGCTGTTGAACTTATCTCTGTCACCACAGTGCAAAGGCTTCCTGATGACGCTGTTACATCCCCAGCTCTCACAGCAGTGGCCCAGGAACCCACAAAGAATTGTTTCCCACTCCAGCAGCCTGTCAGGAACGTGTCTGAACTTTTCCCCAAAAGAACAGCCATGAAAGTGGGAAGTTTCTTGTCTGGATTCCAGTGAGCCATTTTAGGCTTCTCTGCAGCTGCTCTTGAGCCGTGGTTGTTAAGAAGCACATTCATAAGTCTTCACTGAGTGGAGCGGAGTGTGGGAGATGAGGGAAGTCTAAGACCCATATCAGAAAAGTATTTCAGAAAAGCTTCATATCCTGAGCTTCTCATCTGCAGAAAACAGTGTGGAATAGTAGTCTCTGCTTGCCCTGAGTCTGGAAAGGGTCCCTCTGCACATCCTGTGTGTGAACATGAGTGTCTCCACATGGGCTGCTTATTTTGAGCCAGGAATGCTTTTTGCTGCCTGTTTCAAAGTCTAAGATAATGCATTTAAATTATTTAGCTGGTTGTTTTTTTTCTTTTCTTCACAGGTGCCTTGGTTGAAATTTGGTTGGTCAAATTAAAGTTGCAATATATTCCAGGTAGTTTGAAACCTGATCTTCTAAAATTATGTCAGTAGAAACTTGAGAGTAATGAACCTTTTCTTGCTCTCTCAGTTCTGTTATGCAGTTCTCACACAATCAATTCTGATTTAGTTGTATATTAATTAAAAAAAAAAAAAAAAGAAGAAAAAGAGGTTCAAGTGGTTTGGAAAGAAAAGTTCTACTTCACAACTTTGTTTCTCGTTAGACATTTTCAGATCATATTGGGCTAAATACATTCTGCATATTTCTTCTGTGAAGAAAGGCTGATTGTTGGTGTTGTTCAGCTCTCCCTGGAGAAGTCTTTGGGGAGACTTTCTTGCACCATTTTTGATATAGAAGGGACCTTGTAGGGAAAATAGAGAGACTTTTTACCAAGGCCTGTTGTGACAGGACAAGGGATGATAATTTAAACTGAGAGGAGATAGATTTATATTTTTCCCCCCTAAATTAGGTGGAGATACAAAGAAATGGACAGACAGATACATTCACAGACACCAACACTAAGTTGTTCTTAAATAATGAGTGTTTGTGTCAATAATTACCAATGTGAATGTGCCCCTATAAAATGTGGCTGAAATGTTAATAAGCATACAGAAAAGCTGAAAAAATGAATATACTTTTAGGAGGGTCCTGCCATAATGTCTGCTGGCTGCTTTAGTGACCATCCTCAGCAATCTTGGTCCAATGTTTTCCTTGGACCTCCTCTTGCTATTAACATACTGGAAAAAACCCTTTCTTTCCTGCTCCAGTGCTTTTGAAAGGTGGTTCTTAAAATTTGCCCAGCACTTGTGAACCCCTGAGCCCTCAAAAGCAGATTCCCAGGGGACACTGCTCCTTGAGCAGCTGAAAGTTTGCTCTCTTAAAATCCAGGGTGGCAGCTCTGTTGACCTTTTTTCCTCATTGTACCACAGGTTTATTACTCAGCTATTTCGCGCTAAGGCTGAGTATGCTCTCAGCATGTTAATAATTTTGAGCACTCATTTGGGGGATATAAGAGGTCCTCCACATAGGTCTGAGGTAAATGCCTCCTGAGCTTCTTGTTCTTTCATTCTGTGCTGTACACTACAATTTCTTCTGCCTTTTGCTATTTTAAATAAAGCTACAATTCTTTTGGGATGCTCCCTCAGAGCTGTGACTCTGATGACATGTGGGGTGCTGGGAAGATGCATTCAGCATTCCAGTTCTTGAGAAAAGATGCCAGGGACTGAGTGTGTTTGTTTATGGCAAGAAATCACTGTCAAATATTTAGGACTCAGGTTGGCCTACTTTGAATGATTTTAGTGTTTGTGCAAATTCC
Organism: Sakesphorus luctuosus; assembly: GCA_013396695.1. Lineage (NCBI taxonomy): Eukaryota > Metazoa > Chordata > Aves > Passeriformes > Thamnophilidae > Sakesphorus > Sakesphorus luctuosus. The sequence continues at coordinate 49,165 of VWZD01003867.1, read as the reverse complement.
TCTGTATTCTGAGTGCCAAATCTGTCAGTGATGACATGAGTACTGATCCCACTGAAATGGAAAGCTTTATTCATTACAAAAGGGCTGTTGCCAATAACCTTCACACCTCTCTCCAAGTGTGACTCATAAAGGAGCAAAGTGGAGCTCAGGGCAGAACAGTATTCTGTTTCCTCACCACTCCAGTAAAGGATTTTGTGTGGACTGTAATTCCAACTGACAACTGAGTTATACAAGAAAACGGGAAGAAAGTTGAGTAAGTGTGTGTGGGGGGAATTCTGTGTTTGATGGTCCAGCTTGAAATTTCTTTGATTATATTTGTTCTTCCTGACTTGAACAACACATGTTTGAATTTCACAGGTGTAGAGAGAAGTAGTCAGTCCTTGCTAGCACAGGATCTGGGGTGTAACACTTCTTCAAAGCCTGCTGTTACAAAGCAGAAGTTATTTTCCTGTCTCCTGAAAATAGATATGGCTTCTTATCCTGGGTCAATGAATATCTTTATAATATCAGCAAATTATTTCTTCCTGGAAGAGAGATCAAGAAAGTGCAAAATTGTCTCCAAAGTTCATTCTTTGCTACTTCAAGCCTCTTTCTTTCTTGCCTTGAGGTATTTGAAGGTAACAGCCAGAAATGGAACTGAGAAGGGAGCATTTGTGAGATTCCACCACTCAATGAAAAGAATTCTGTTCATCAGTTTGTGGCACCAAAGAAATTATAGAAGCCAGGCTTTTATGGATCCCCTAATCCGAACGTGAAAGCCCTGAAGATGAAGGCAGTTCTACCAAAAGGATGGTGGTTTATAAGAGGATTTGTGGGCTCATGATTTGCTGCATTGTACAGCACATAAAAAAGCAGGGGCACATCATATGGATGTACAAGAAACTGAAAGAAGGTGTTGGCCAGCAGCACATTGATCATTCTTCTTACTTATGCAGTACAGATTTCTGGGTGAGATGTTGGAGCAGGAAAGCTTCTGAGAACAGATAAACAGGTTTGAATTCTGTGTGTTCTTATCTTAAGGTGCCTTCCAGAAACACTTAGCAATTCGTTTATGTGATGAAGAAATTGTCCCTTCCCACAATTAAGAATGTGATGGGTTTGATTTAGGCTTCCTTAGTAACTAGGAGTAACTAGAGAAGTGCTCATTAGATAAATATTCCACATGTGTTTTTCCACATAACAAGAGGGGATGGACTAAAAGAGATAGGAGGTTGTTTGGTCTTCCTGTTTCCGGCAAGGCTTGAGGGGGCAGAGGGAACCAAAAGGGTCCTTTTCTTCAGCTAGTTTTCTAGCCTGGGACGTGGTGAGATTGTGGGAGTTTTGCCAGTTTGTTCCATTCCTTTTTAAAGTTTTTGCTTGTCTGTTTGGTTTTGGTTTTGTTCTTGTCCCTCCCTATTCCCTGTTACCCGTTCCCTCTTCCTTTTTCCCCTGGGGGGCTCCCAACTAGTGTGTACGTGTTGCATACGTAGTTGTAAATGTTAGAAAAATATAATTTCTGTTTTAATTCAGTTCAGTTTCTTCTGAGTTCTTGCTTGTCTTTTCAGGGTTTTTTTTTCCCTTGCTGGAAAGACTTTGGGAAGGAGGGAGGAGGGCAGTCCAGAGTTGGTAAAAAAAATAGACTGAACCCAGATAAAAACGAACAACGCCCCGTTGTCTGGATTAACTCCCATGCTCCAATACCCAGGAAAACAAGAGAATCAAGTCTAGATGGGGGATCTTGTGGACTCTTTCCCTGCAGAAATGCCCAAAAGAGAGTGGTCAGTGACACTAAATTTATTATGAACTGATGGATGATGAGAAAGATTATGCTGTATTTTCTATCACCGAGGAATTACAGAGTGTTTTAGTGTCCTTAGTGAGGGCCCCTCCAGGCTGACAACTTAACTGCAGCATTGCATAATAATTATACAGGCAATATGAAATCTTCAGCAGCTTGTCTACTTTTCACTCCTATCAGCAATCTATTATACTCTGTAGTCTCATAAATGGGTATAAAGAAAATGGTTCTGATTTTTTTTAAGGCATCACTAAAAATGCTAATTAAACCTGTAATGATGAGCCTGCTGAGGACAGGGCATCAAATGCACAAGCTCAAGGATAAAATGTCACACTGGGCCAGTCCAAGGCTTGCTTGGAACTAGAGAAGGACCAGTAAATTCTTGATTATTGTAGTTTCACTCTGCATTTGTGGTGTGTTTTTCATTGGTTCATGGAGAACTGGAGAAAACGTTGTGGGATTTCATGTGCAAGTGGGAATCTTCAATAGAATGAGTTTTTCTTTTGGATGGTATCCAGAGTAGAACAAGAATTAGTATTTATGACATTTGTCAATCTCTAAGATATGTCTGTGAAAAGAAATTAAAGTAATGAAACTCCCTTTTAAAGCAGCTTTTGTATTCCCAGATATCTTTTTAGCTTGATGAAATGTTTTCATCCCTTCATTTTCTGTGCCTGTTGGCAGTGTCTACACTTGATGGCAGTTTTAACTGCTTGCAGTATCCAGAGAGAAACACAACTTCACACTTTTCCCCCTGTGATTGCTGGGGTTTTGTCACCTGTATGGCCTGCAGAGGATAGAGTTGGTTTCACAGGCTCACACTGTCCATGTGTGACTCTGTGAAACTCTGGAGTCGTTTGCTCCCTGTGGATAATTTCTACATTAGACACACAGTAGCAACCACTTACACGTGTAACCTCAGGGCACAGTAAATCTTTTTGCTTTAGTGGCTCTCACTCCACAGGGATTTCCTTCTGGACCCTTGTCATAAATTGCTTTGAAGCAGCTGTGTTCATTAATTGTGTCTAATAATGATTTTAATATATTCTTGCTCTCCTGCCTGGGAATTTATTCACTATAAAGCCATTTTTTATGAAGTGCTCCTCTTGAAGGGGAGCCTTGGTTGAGGCTCTGTGTGGCAAATAACTGATGTACTGAAGTCTATCCATGTCAGTGCAGGAACTCTACAAACATTTCATGGTAGGGATTGGCAGGATTGGGTTCAACAGTTTTCAATAATATTTTGAAGTATAATAAATTTGCTGGTTTTTCTATATGTATTTAAGCAGTCATTGATATGACAGGAAAGAGATTTTAGTCTTCTGAGGTTTTGCTGGAACTGTGAATGCTTTTATTTTCAACAACAAAAAGCCTGGTTGGCTCAGAAAATGTTCTTTGAATAGCATTCACATAATAATAGCAACTTGGCATTATGTGTATTTGTGTGAAAAGACAATTTGATGGTATTTTGGGGTTATAACAAAATGGCTTTTCTTAAGTACATCCTTTTAGAAAAATTGGCTGCATTTATCTTGCTCAGAACCTCAGCCTAAAAAGCTTTTATTACTGTTAAGTCAAGCTCTTGCACAACTAATGATTAGTAGGAATATTTCTGGAACTTTGTTTTTACTTTATTGCCAGTCATGATATTTGATGTTAAACATAAATGTTCTTGGCTTTGTTTCATCCTTGTTCCTCTCCTCCTCCTCCTCCTCTCTGCTGCAGTCTTTGGTGATTGTGTTGATTCCCGCCCGTCCCCTGAGCCTGTTATCAGTGTACCATTTTCTGCACCCAGATGTTTATGTGCTAAAACAGACTGTGGGGTTTGCCTCTTCCCTGGGTAGCACTATGGTATCTGTATTTAGCTTTTTGCTGCTGTTGCTCTCAAGTGTGTGCTGCCATCTATGGAGTAATCATGGAAAGAAAGCTGATATAAAAGAGGTGTTTTATCAGAAGATCATGGAAAACAAGATCTAGCCAGTGGAGTAGTTGGCCAGGTCTCAAGAAATCCTGTTTCTCTGTAGTCCCAGATCTCACAGCACGCACAGGTGAAAGCATACCTTTTACAAAATCGGTGATTTCTAGTACTGAAATTATTCATTGGATTAGTTTATGCTGGAGGAACTATCAGGGCAGCCCAAAAATCAGAATAAGGTTGCTTTGTCCTCTAATCAGGTAACTCCTTCCTTTTCCTTCCCTGTTACCTTCACATGTCATAGTTCTTCAGCAGTTTCCAAGATCTACTTACAGTGTCTTTCTTCATTTGTTTTTTTAAAGCTTAATTTTAATTCTTATTCTTCCCCAGCAACTTGTTCACTTTGTGCCTCTCCCCTGTGTTTCAGCCTGCCAAGTTCCAGGTTTCCCTCTTTCTTATAACACAAGGCATTAGAATCCAAGGGAAAAGTTTAACCTGTGTGGATGAAGAATTCTTAAAAATATCTTCTGACATTTCCTTCTTATTGGTGAACTCAGAAATTGATCTTATTTCCCAGCATCAGAGGCAAAATGAAGGGAAAAAAATCGATGCTGGAGATTGATCAATGTTTTTCAAAACTGACTTAATAAGATAAAAATCAATGCAGCTGTATTATTTGCCATTCTTTTATCACCAGGATCATTCAAACATGGTAATATTTGATTCTGAAGTTAAATGTGAAAATATTTCTGTTACCTCCTACAGAGGCAAAAAAAAAAAAAACTTAAGAAGGAGGGATTTATTTAGTCAAACTTTGGTTTTCTTTTTAAACCTAGTTTTGGAACTTTGAGTTGTGCAGAAACTGAAAAGAGCTTGATATTTTAAGCACCAGTATATAATTGTTCCTTTAATCACATAGACCTAAATAGAACAAATTATTACTTGTATTTGCAAATCACAAGCTCTGATCCTCCTTCCTCTTGCAAATATCAGTTCCATCTTGCTTGGTTGGGAAATCTGTACTCAAAAATTTGAAGGTAAGTTTGGGCACTGAATTTCCCCATGGCAGGCTCACAGTGCTTTAAATATGGGAGTACTGTGTAAATACAATGGCTGGTTAATCTTTTTTGGAAAAAAAATAGTGGCTACTTGGAATTCTTTTGTTTGGTTGATTTTTCCTAATGTTCATGTCCCTTTTCTGTCTCCATTGTCCTCAGTAATATTAAGATTTCTTATTGACTTATTAAAAAAAAAAGTGACTTCTATAATATTGAGTGAATCCTTAAGATATCAGCTTGCCCTGACAGTTGAGAGGCTTTTTAAAAAGAAATAAAATTTGCATTTCAATATTTAATTCAATTCCTGTTTACCTGCTGCCTTAGGTTAGCCCTTTGGGCTCCTGGTTTGAAATTCCTCTTAACAGCTGAGAAAATGTCCTTTTAGGGAAGACAGTCCATGTTCTCACATAATCACTGGAATGAGAAAACTGGGATTTCAGGGAGGCACCAGACATTGAAAGACTCCTGATGAAATCCTAGATATTTGTAAGCCTCAGGTAATGGCATCTTTTGGTTTAAAGATCTATTTCATGAGCACAGGAAAACAGGTTTCTGCATGAATTTCTACTGAATTGTTATCTTATCTGTAAGCTGGGCCAGGAAATAAATAAAATAGGAAATGCAGTCCTATAGTGGTTAGACACAGACTTTGAGAACACAGAACTTAGTCAAGTTCTCTGTGGGGCCACCTACATTTACATCTGCTTTTCCTATTCCTTTACTAATGGATGAAGAGAAGAGCAACGAGGCTGGAGAAGGGAGTGGAGCACAAGTGCTGTGGGGAGAGGCTGAGGGAGCTGGGGGTGTTTGTGCTGGAGAAGAGGAGGCTCAGAGGTGACCTCAGCACTGTCTGGAACTGCCACATCAGGGAAGTTGTGGCCAGCTGGGGGTTGGTCTCTTCTCCCAGGCACTCAGCAACAGGACAAGGGGGCACGGGCTCAAGCTTTGCCAGGGGAAATTGAAGTTGGAGAGCAGAAACAAATTCTTTGCAGAGAGAGTGCTCAGGCATTGGAATGGGCTGCCCAGAGAGGGGGTGGATTCCCCATCCCTGGAGGTTCTAAGGTGAGCTTGGCTGTGGCACTGAGTGCCATGATCTGGTAAAGGGACTGGAGTTGGCCCAAGGGTTGGACTTGATGATCTGGGAGGTCTTTTCCAACCCAATCCATTCTATGATTCTAATATGATGAGTTTGCTGCTCAGAGGTACTCTAGGAGAGGAGCAATTTTCATTGGGAATAGAGTGTCCCACCCTTTTGTCTCTCCTTCATTATCAGGTTCATTACAGACAATATTTGCAGTGCTATAACACGAGAGCTTGTCCTTGCAGCTCTCCTCTCCCTTTCCTCCTCCCTCTGTGCAGTGACACAAGTACCATGGCATACTGCTCAGTAAAAGGTTATCACACCTGCACTTGTTCCAGCTCTGGCTTTGGCAGGTGAGTGTTCCCAACACCACAGGTACACGTGGCTCAGCCCCACGAGGAGCTGGACACCCCCAGAAGACAGATGGTATTGGATTGGTTTCTTGTTGCTCTGCAAACAATCAAATAGACTGAAGCTCTGCAATCTGATACTCCCTAATTGACAGCTTTGCCAAGGTTCATTTGTTAGCTGAGAGCATGACACGTATTGGAGTTGTTTCTTCATAATGCGTTTGGCATTAACAGCAGAGGCTGTTGAACGCCTCAGACATCAATGTCTCAGCAACAACATATTTTGCCTTTCTAAATAGTGACTCTGTATGTGCAAGAGCATGTGAAATGAGCACATGACAGGACAGGGCATGAGGAAAAAGCTTAAATACATTCCCCTAAGAAAATCTGAGAGATGGTATTTTTGCTGCTTGGGACATTTACTTGATTTTTATAGTTCAATTGTTCTTTTTTATCCTCTTGGTATAAAACTTTGGTTTCTTGCTTAACAAAGTACTCATTGAATACTCATTGCCTTTCAGAGAGTCCTCTTATTTTGGTATATTTTTAAATAGGCATATATGATTTTATTTATAGTGATGAAGACTTTCTGCTTAAAAGACAGGCTCAAGAGTTTCACTTGCCTGTGCATCCACAGGAGAATAAAAATAAACCCCCAAAGAAACATCTCTTTAAAGATTCTTAACTTCCTCCTGATGAAGCCCATGTTTATTTGACAGAATACATTATCTGTGTAGAGGAGACCAGAGGGTGAGTTCTTCACTGATCTTGTCACTGCTTTGCATTTGCTGTTTTCTTGTAGCTGGTTTCCATAAACACTTCCTTAGTTTCCTAGAACACAGATTGTGCCAGAACTATAACACTCTGCACTTTTTTTTTTTCATTCTGTAAAAGATTTCCACTGTATCCACTTCTTTGCTACTGTTCGTGTGCCGATACCTGGCAAGATGTTCACACAGGGTCTCTGAGTGCTAGTTAAGAGCTTTGTCACAAATCCATCATCATTAATAGCTGTTGTTTCTCCTGCATCCCATGAACTTGATAGTTACAAGATAAATTTATCTTAGATGTACGTATTTTTTATTTCAGTTTTTGTTCTTTCTTACTGTAAGCATGTTATTCTAAATATTTAAGTTAATTTCTTTAGCACCCAGTTAAGTTTCTGCTCATATTCATCCTTCTGGGAGGAGTACATGCCTGCAGAAGTACATGAAATTTTACAGATGTTGTCAGAATAATGAAGGAATTTGGGTGCCACTTTGACTAACATTGTTTAGGAAGTGAAACAGCTGTTTAGAGGAGGAAAAAATGACTGAATGGATCAAGATGCCTTCATTTCATGGGAATAAAGAGCCTACAGAAGTGCCTCCTCAAAAGGTGCCAGAGAAGGATGGGCAAAGCCACATTCTGCCTGGAAAAGCCTAGAAACAAACTCCTGACAGCCCTGAAGTCTGGACCTCAGGCACACATCTCTCCTCTCTCTGAAAGCATTAATGGCCTGAGTTCCTGTGTTTATGAGCCCTTGGGGGACACTCTGGCCCCGTTTTCATCTCAGTACTGTTTCATTTGCAAGCTCTGTGGGCAAATGTCATTTGGGTGCCTGGCAAGCAGTGAATGCAGGAGCCCTTCTGGGTTGCAGGGCAAGTACCCGAGTGCAGCAGCCCTTCTGGGTTGCAGGGCAGGCACCGAGTGCAAAAGCCCCTCTGGGTTGCAGGGCAGGCACCGAGTGCAGGAGCCCCTTCTGTGTTGCGGGGCAGGCACCGAGTGCAGGAGCCCCTTCTGTGTTGCGGGGCAGGCACCGAGTGCAGGAGCCCCTTCTGTGTTACAGGGCAGGCACCGAGTGCAGGAGCCCCTTCTGTGTTACAGGGCAGGCACCGAGTGCAGGAGCCCCTTCTGGGTTACGGGGCAGGCACCGAGTGCAGGAGCCCCTTCTGGGTTGCGGGGCAGGCACCGAGTGCAGGAGCCCCTCTGGGTTGCGGGGCGGGCACCGAGTGCAGGAGCCCCTTCTGGGTTGCGGGGCGGGCACCGAGTGCAGGAGCCCCTTCTGGGTTGCGGGGCGGGCACCGAGTGCAGGAGCCCCTTCTGTGTTGCGGGGCAGGCACCGAGTGCAGGAGCCCCTTCTGGGTTGCGGGGCGGGCACCGAGTGCAGGAGCCCCTTCTGTGTTGCGGGGCAGGCACCGAGTGCAGGAGCCCCTCTGGGTTGCGGGGCAGGCACTGAGTGCAATGCCATTGGGTGCCTGGCAAACACTGAGTGCAGGATCTCTCTGTGTGGCAGGGCAAGCACGAGCTGCGTGTGGACACGGGCCTGGAAGGAGCATGGTGTGGCCTCATCCCCATCGGAAACCCCTGCGACAGCGTCACCACCACTGGCCTCAAGTGGAACCTCAGTAAGTCAGAGCCTCTGGGATGGTGGGTTTGGTATCCTAACCCTGCATTTACACCTGTGTCACCAGTGCAGAACCTGGAAGGTGCAGCCCGGCACTGAATCCCTGCTAGGACATCGTTTTTCCTAGAAATGAAGGGGGTTTTAACAGAAAAAGAAGAGAAATGTTTAAACCTAAGGTATCACAAGTAGAAACATGTTTTCCATGTGGGAGTCATTGTGCTCTTCAAATAGAACATTTGTTGAGGTCATGATACATCACCATCTTAATGCATTGCCCTCCAGGGAAGAGAAGCCATGAGTGTCTAAACTCTTGCTTATAAGCCATAAACTTAGAACATACAAATAATAATGTGATACAGATTATTAAAGCTACCTCACTTCACCTGAACTTCTTCATGTATATTGTCTGTTTGTCAGCTGTGAATTAATAGGTCATTTTTCTTATTTTAAAGTGGAAAAGGGAGCATTTGATCTAGAACTAGGGACATTTATCTGTAAAGAAAGGAGGTTTCAGGATCAAAAAAAATTGAAACAACTTTATCCTCCTGCCCCTTCCTCCATCCCTGAGTCATTCAGAATTTATATACACAGGAAAGTAATGGGATATTTTCAATAAAGATTCATTAAAACTTAAGGGGAAGCAAAGCAGTGATTGAGAGGCTCTGGTTTTGCAGTCTGATTGATGTGTCCAGACTTTAGAACCATCACATGCAGAAAGGGCACATGGTTGGCACACTTTGCAGTGCTTTTTTTTGGCTAAAATCTGAGCCTGAGCTCCTCGCTGCACCAGCCAGCAAAACATCTAATCTGGAGACTTTTATTCCACTGAGAGTTTGAGCATGTGCAGTTAAGGTAGTGGAAGGCTTTAGGAGCTTACTGATGATAAAAGATATAAATATGGCATTGATTTGGGGATGTGAGGGAATTGCCAGGTGAAGAGATGTCTGACTAACAGTGGTTTTGTCCTTTTAAACTGGATTGGGAGAGCTGAATGTGTTGGATAAGGGACATTCTCTTAATTTGAAAGCATCAGATATTTTCATTCATTCCTATAAGCACAGCTGACAAATAAGGCACTGACTGCATCTGCTCATATCCCGCTGTGCTGCAGATTTTGTAAGTCCATTGCACTGAGGTACTGATTTCTCAGAAAGTGTTATACCTGCCAGAGTGAGGTGACAAAAGCTCAAACCAACGTCATGTTAATGAAAGGAGCATCTCTGAAGCCTCTGTCATACTGCAAAAGGCTTCTCTGTGGATCAGAATGTGATTGATGCTGTGAGGTTGCAGCCCTTTCTTGTGTTTTTTATTATTGGTTTAAAAAGCCATTTTTCAGATGTATCAGAAATTTGAGTTTAATGACATAAATGTCATTGGATTTAGAAGGTGCTCGTTAGAAAGATGATAATTTTAAAGATACACACATGACATAGCTTTGTTGCTTTGTTATTGCTTAATTGTGATTGCATCACCTGCTAAAGGTAAGGAGAAAGGGATTGCTGGTCTAGCTGTACCAGCTGAAGAGGGCTCAGGGGGGAGATGCAAGGGCAGCAAATGGTTTTTCTGTCTGGGTTGGTTGAGATATCAGTTTCCTCAAAGCTGGTCATTCTAGCTGTGCTATAATAAACTTCTTCAGGTTTCTTATGGGCATAACTAAATGTGGACCTACAACGATTTTTATTACACTTAATTTCATCTTTTTTCTGTTTCTGGGAGGGCAAAATAGTATTTAGGTGACTGTTTCCTACTTGCTTGATGTTACCAGAACACCCTCATCGCTGCTTCTCCCTGCCCTTGTTACTGTCTCTGTCCAGGAGGAAAGAGAGCAGACCTTTACAGGGTTTTCCTTAGTGATGTGCACATTGCACCCCGTTACAGGCTGTGCTTGCAGACTCAGTATTCATGTTTTCACAGGTCATAGTTCCTTCATTTATTGTCTGTATGAATCACAGGATGGATGGATGGATTATAAAACCAAAAAATGATCTGGTCTTCCTTGAAGGGGTTCAATCTGTCTGAGACAACAATATCATTGCAGCCTGAAGCTGCTCTCTTGCCCAGGTGACTAGAGCTAACCCTTAGTCATCCAAACACAGAATAACTTTTGAATAAGGTTATTGTTCAGATGTTGAAAAAAAAAAAATGAAGTGCAGTTGCCTTCATGGAAAGGGAAAGCAATAGCTTAAATACAGCATGTGATTAGGTTGGGTTTTTTCCCTGATAAATAGAACCTCCATTTAGATAGCTTGGGTTTGATATTAACTTCCATTGTGTTAATGACTCCTGTGCTGCCTGCAGTTTTGCAGTTACTTTTAAAAAATATTAGTCCTCCTGTGAGTTGTGTTGGGGAAGCAAAGACTCACCTGGGCAGAAAAGGGAATAAGAAGACAGTGCAGTGTGACCTGGGTGTCAGCCTTGCTGCTGAGGGCTGGCAGTGGCAGAGTGTTTTCCCTACTTGTTTGTTACTGGCACTCCAAGCACACACCTTCAAAACCTCAGTAAATAAATTCATTTTCATGTGTAAATCATAAAAGAAATGAAAATTTTAAGCCAGATATTACTTGAAAGGCCTATTCCTCCAGTTTGTTATGGAATTGATTGGATGTGACCTAACAAGTTTGGTTTTAAAAAGTAATTTTTGAGTCCTCAGAATATGTAAATACCTGGGCAGTAAACTAACTTCAGGATTTTAGTTCAAACAGTGATGCATGAGGTGAGAGGGGAGCCCTCATTTTTGCAAACAATAATTTCTAGCAAATTAATATTCACATAAGACTGCAGTGTGTGAGAAGGAGCTGGCTTTGCATCAAGGTTTTTCATGTTTAACATGAATTTCTGTCTGGGCATGTCTAGATTACTCTGCTGGTTAAAATTTGTAAAATCTTCAAGAGGTAGTTAAATATTATTTGTGTCCAGTCTACAGGTGCTGTCATGAGATTTCATAGATTCTGAATAGAAAAAGACAAGGATAAATGCCCAGGACAGGAGCTGTATGGAGGTTAAGAGCAGGCTGCCCAAGGTCTCATTTCAGTGGCTGAATTAGGCAAACCTGAAATCTCTAAATTATCCTGCCAGCAGAGAAATGATGATGTCTTTTAATATTGCAGAATTTGGTATTTTTTTGTGTGTCTGTTTAAGAATGCAGCATGTATGCATACTTTTGTGCATGCTTATCTTAGTTATTTGCTAGCACTTGTCACAAACAGAACTTTATTTTAGTTCTCATCTTATGTGTAAAAGAACTTGGAGAAGAAGGTGGCAAATTGATTATAGGAAATATTTTTATCCATCCTTGCTATTGTGTAGCAGACACTAAGAACACATTATAAACATATTCCTTCCACTCCCAAAGGGATACAGATCTTTTCTCTATTGAAATCTGATTTACAGCACAGGAATCAGATAATGCTTTATCTGATTTGACTCACCTGACTGCTTGCTAATAACAGCTCTCATGTCTAATAAATAAATAACAAAAAATCCAATAATGCCAGAATTACCCAGCATTCTTCATTAGGTCCTCAGTGGTGCTTTCATGGAAGGTAAATAAGAATGAAGGTAGAAATCGGCTGCACTACTCATCAAAGGAGGGGTTGGAGAGTAATGGTAGGCTTTTTTGGGAAATTGTTCCCTTTCTGGGAAATTAGTTTAGCAAATAATCTTGCCAGCTAATTTATTTTTCATCCCTATGGCCTTTGATATGCTGAATGACCTGTTCTGGAAATGCCAGCATGTATGTGTGTGTATACATATATATAAATATATAAAAACTCTCTGTGCATGTGATTGTGCTTTCCAGATAATTTTCATGCAAATTTGCTTCTTTAGGCACGAAGTTAAATTGCTGTCAAATGCAACCATTCAAAAGAGCACCATTGCCATTGCTCTCCAAAAGGCAATATTTCTCTAACAGTAGCAACAGGGCAGGCAGTGACTACTGATGGCACAGGTAGATGAGCAGGATCCAAAATCTTCATGATGCTGTTTATGTTGTTAGCAAAATTGAAAATTCAGCCCTGCTTTACAGCATTGGGGTTTTCTTCATGTTGCATTGCGAATGGAACAAAAGGATTACAAAAGCAGTGGGGGGTTGTGTTTTAGCAGAATTCGGAGTCTAAAAGGGGAAAGAAAATGAGTAACTCCTTAAAAAAAGAATGTCGGCTGGTGAGCGACTCTTCTGGGAAAGGCTGTAAATTAAGATGGACAGGTATCCGTGTGCTCCTGAAGCTGTTTGTACAAGCACTCTGTGACCTGTTTCATAACTGAAATAGTTTGTGTCGCACATTTTGCTACCCCAGTTCTTTCTGACTGAGGCAAACTAAGCCATGCTTGTGGGAATAGCTGTTTGCAGTAGCAGAGGAAATGGCTTCACAGCTGGATTTCCCTCTCCTCTGCTTTCCTCTCCTTCCCTCCCTTCTCATGTTCTTCACTGGTGGAAGATACGTTATCAGTGATGTGCTTTTTCACTAATTCATCGCAGTTCTGAGACTCTGGGTAGGGTGGGGAGGACAGAAATGGTGCTGCAGATCCCAAAGCATTGTGTGGCTTCGACCTTTGGTGAGCTGTTTGGCTGCAGGAGTGCTGCTGTCAGCCTTCCAGGGTCACATCATTTATTACAAGGCAAGGGCTGCTGAAATACTTTTGCAGTGAAGCAGATGTTCTGATGGTGGCAGCCTGGCATCCTACTGGCTTACTGAAAGTCAGCAAAAGCAACAATGAGAGCATTGCTTAGCATTGCACTAAATGATTTTGAAGCACAAAGACTCTTTGGGCTGCATTAAGGGACTGATGAACACAGAGCTCAGTTGTGCTTAGCCCCTAAACCTTTATTTGCATTATTTCCTGAACAGCAGCTTGAAAACTCAGTCAGGCTTTGTGGAGAGGTTTGAAATGGGGATTTGAGGTCACACATTCAGTTCATTTCCACATACTTCAGTAAATGTTTGGAATTAATGGGAGAGAAATTTGGTTCCAGCTCCTCATTACTAAGGTAGCAGGGTCCTGGCATTCAGTTAGGAAATGCTCCTTGAATATGATAAACAGATATGCTTTTCCAGATCACACTGTTGGGGCAACTTTGCTATTGTCTGACTCCACTTTTGGAAAGAACTGTACACAGAGTAGGTGACTCTCCCAAACCTGAGTGATACTATCCCCAAGTAAACTGAAGACACTTGGAATGATAATAGAATATCCTGAGTTGGAAGAGACCCCATCAAGTCCAACTCCTAGACCTGCAAAGGACAACCCAAAGAATCCCACCATGTGCCTGAGTGTATCATCCAAAGGGTTCTTGAGCTCTGGCAGCCTTGGGGCTGTGCCCACTGCCCTGGGGAGCTTGTTCAGTGCCAACCACCCTCTGGGGTGAAAAACCTTTTCCTAACATCCAGCTTAAATCTCCCCTGACACAACATCATGTTGTTCCCTTGAATCCTGTCACTGGTCACCAGAGAGAGGAGGTCACTGTCTGCCCCTCCACTTCCTGCTGTGAGGAAGCTGTAACTGCAGTGAGGTCTCCCCTCATTCTCCTCTTCTCTAGGATGAACAAGCCAAGTGACCTCAGGTGGTCCTTGTATGGCTTCCCCTCCAGACCCTCCTTTGGACACCCTCTAACAGCTTTATGACCTTCTTATACTGGGGTGCCCAAAACTGCACACAGTTCTCAAAGTGAGGCCACACAGGTGCAGAGCAGAGCAGGACAGTAATGGAATCATGGAGTGGTTGGGGTTGGAAGGACCTTAAAGATCATCTAATTACAATCCCCTGCAGGGACACCTTTTACTATACCACGGTGCTCAGAGCTCCATCCAGTCTGCCCTTGAACATTTCAGGGATGGGGCATCCACAACTTCTCAGGGCAACCTGTGCCAATGTCTCACCTAAACCTGCTCTCATTCAGTTTGAAGCCCTTCCCCCTTGTTCTGTCACTGTATGCCCTTGCAAAACATCTCTCTCCACCTTTCTTGTAGGCTCCCTTGAGGTACTGGAAGGCTGCAGTAAGGTAATCCTGAAACCTTTTCTTCTCCAGGCTGAACAGTCCCAATTCTCTTAGCTTTTCCTTACAGGAGAGATGCTCCATCCCCATAATCATCTCAGGGGCCCTCCTTTGGGATTGCTCCAACAGATCAATATCCTTGTAACCATGACCACTTCCCTGGGGAGCCTTGTCCACTGATGCAATCACTCCACCATAGAAGGCCCTGGGTTGGTCAGGCAGGACTGGCCCTTGGTGAAGCCATCCTGGCTGTCGTGAATCCCCTCCCTGTGTTCCATGTGCCTCAGCACAGGCTCTAGGAGGAGCTGCCCCATAGATCTTCCCAGGCACTGAGGGGAGGCTGACAGGGCAGCAGTTCTCAGGGTCCTCCTTTCCCCATTGTTTATCAGGAGTGGATACATCTTCCTTGACCTTCCTTTTCTGATTAAGATGTACCTGCAGAAGCTCTTCCTGCTCTTCCCTTGTGTCCCTTGCCAAGTTCAGTTCCAGCTTTGCTTACATGGCTGTATTTCATCTCTATACCCTTCCCAGGTGTCCTGTCCTTGTTTCCACTGCTATGCTGCTCTCTTGCCTTCCTTGCCTGATTTCCTGCTCCTGGGGATGGCTAGCTCTTGCATTCCATGGAAGACTTCCTTAAAGATCTGCCAGTATTGTTCTACTCCCTTGTTCCTGAGGGCAGTCTCACAGAGGATCCCACTGACTGTTTCCCTGAAGAGCTGGAAGTTTGCTTTCCTAAAGTTCAGGGGCCTGACTTTAGTCCTTACCCAACTCATATCCCTCAGGACTTCAAACTCCACCTGTGCATGAACCCTGCAGCCCAGGCTGCCTCCCATTTTGATGTCCCCAATTAGCTCACTTCACCTCCCTCAACCAGAATGCTTCCATATGTGTAACTGCATTGTTGTGGCACATTGCAACTGTGGAAACTAATTTCATTATTAATATAGATTATTTTCATTATAAATACAGAGGGGAGTAGGCTGTCAAGAGAGCAAAATACCATTTGTTTCCTTGCATCCCTTATGTTACTTCAGTCCCCTCTTCTGTTAATTGAAATGTAACCTGGAGGTATGAGGAAATATCTGCTCTGATCCAGCCCAGATTTGGGGCAGGTATTCCTCAACTCTCTGCTGGCAGTAGATTGGTGAGAATACTAAAGTCATATGAAAATCAAAAGCAACCTGCTGCTACTGAAAGGTGGTGATTGTAAAGACAAAACACCTTCCTGGGCAAGACAGATCTTCAGAGAGCCAGAGAGATACCATTTAGACTGCTGGGGGACCAAATTAATTCTATGGATTTCAGCAGTGACTCTGAATTTCTGTAGGTGAGTTTGGGGACTGAATTTGTCTGAGAAAGGAGACCTCATAGTTTATACAAAGACATTTAACCCTAAAGGCATCCTCATCAGTCAGCCTGCCCACATGAATATTGGGAAGTCATCTTGTTTAGGCAATAGCAGAGTCAAAGCTGAAACACAATGGTGTACTTAAAGGGAAGTCAGTGAAAAATTAGCCAGAGTACAAATGTTCATTTGTCATATCCCTCGCGAATATTCTCTAATTGTTTTCATATTTAAATGCCCAGAATCAGCCATAATAAATGTAAATGTCATGCTGCCAAGAGATTTCCAAAAACAGAAAAGCTTTCTGAGGCGTGGGGTGAGTTATTGCTGGTGCCCAACGGCTCTGTAGAACCACAAAAGGGCAAGGACCAGCAGGAGGACAAATCAATCCAGTCTGGCTCCGGCCTCCCAGGGATAAAAAATGAGGTGTGTGTGGTGTCTCAGTTCATGAACGTGTGCTGGTCAGGTCTGGGGAGATTGGTCAGGCAGGTAGGCGTTACCACCAAGCACTGACTCCTCCTTTCCAATTTGTTTGCCGGCCTTTTAGTTCTGTTTATTTTTTAGTACATTCTGTTGTATATGATTGATGTCTTCTCCCGAAAAACATGACACTGAGGGAAATTATTTTCTCTGCAGTGATGTATTCCTGCACCTTAATGGTAAACAGTCCTGGCTATCTCCTCTGCAGTGTCTCAATTCTTCACTCGCTGTTCGCTTTGTAAACACTTTGCACGTTGTATCTGAGGGGGCTCTACTGTCTCCCAGTTTTTTGCCTCTAGATGTTTCTGGAAAAGAAGAGGTGAATTTTGCCCTGCCGTTCTGTGAAGTTCCAGAGAGGACAAAAGTCTGGTGGATGTCATCACTGACTTTTGTTGCATGTTGTAAAAAATTATGGTTTAGCTGTAAGTTGTTTATGGCGTCCTGATGTGTAATTAATAAGCCATTAACAACTGAGTGTAGTGAGTATGCTATGGAACTATTAATTTTAGACATACATACCAATTACAGATCACTAAGCAGGGCTGGTTTTTTCAGGTGAGCAGGAAAATACACAGTTCTGATAGTGGTGATTCTATGTCTTGCCACAGAAGCAGCTGTGGCTTCTTTTGGGCAGTAAATTCACATGGCGGGGGGAGTCAGGGCAACAGGAGGAAGGGGAAGGAAAAAAGAGAGAGAGAATGGCAAAACTGGGATGTGAGGAGATTGCCTTTGGGATTAGAAACCTGTTTTGGAAGAAAAGCAGATAACATCAAAATCAGGGAAGATACGAATACAGATAGAGAAAATGAGAACAGAAGTGTTTTAAGTAGACAGTTGACATCATCTCTTTAGAAACACTGAATTGAGACCAGAATTTCTGTCTTGTTATTTCTCTGCTGTCAGCAATCTCTCTCACTTTCCACTGCTGCCCAGGCATTATAACCTCTTTCTGCTATCAGTAAACTGGTCACCCAGGTGATGCAGGATCTGCCTGGGTATTGATCCAGCAGCAAAAGATGGCATTGGACATTTGATCTGAGAACCAAAGGAAAACTCTTTACTTGCACTTTTATGGATACCAATTCAAGACTCTGAAACTAGGAAAAACCAGAAACAGAGAAATAAAATTAATTAATGATTTGGGATGTAATCATGCATTTAGATTCAAGACATTGGCATCACTTTAGTGCCCGAGGTGCATCCTCTAGAAATGAATCTGCATGTGCAGATGATACAACCTCAGCCTGTCCCAGTGCAGAAGCAGATACAATTTCTGTGCCAGTGCAGAGATACAACTTCTGTCCCAGTACAGAAGCAGAGATACCTGCGAGGAGTAAGGTGAAGTGCTGCTGAAACATGGGATTTTCTTATGGTTCAGGCAGTTGATTGTCTGGAGTTTTTACTCTATGCAGGTACTTTAACTACTTGCAAGTCGGCTGTTCTCTTCTCTTAGCACTTGAGCTGAGCTCTCAGCACCCTGAACTTCCTGAGAGCTCTGCACAGGATACTCCAAAAGGAAAGCTGTAATGTCACCTCTAAGATACCACATAAGATGTTCGTGTGTCTGTGTCTTTGCTCTTGAACAGCTGAACACGTGCAATGGCATTATCCATCCTGTTGGAATGAGCAGCACACATACCAGCCACGAGGAATTCAGCATGCATGCCTTGGATGCAGTTTGAATCTGTGCAGTAAATAAGGCACAGAGCACTGTGATGAACCAGGGCTCAAAGTGTGTCAGTTAAGCTATTTACCATTTTTTAATTTTATTTTGCTATTTAAACCATTTACTGTAATGAGGCTGGCCTGCTTTGTCAACGTGACTGTATAATTACAGGATGAAAGCTAAAGAACATGAATGAAAATTACACAGGCAAACTTGAATTCTGGCATCCCATTGCTCTCAAAGTCCATGACTTTGCAGCCTTAGCATTTCTTAAGGGTTCTCTTCCATGTGGATTATTTCCAAGTGGATGTGGGTCCAAGTGCTGTTGAACTGTATGTTCTGTATGTAGCATGTCGCATGGTGTTGACAGAAGTCTAGGTCAGCATGTGGCAGCTGAGCTTCCTGTGTTATCTAAACTTTGAAGCTTTTCTTTGTATTTAATAATAAAATTTCAATAAAACAAAATTACCCTTTCAAGCAATTCCAATTTTTTTTAATCTATTTTAAGTAAGTGGAGATACATGTCATAAACCAAACAATAAATGCAAATACATGGAGGCATGAATGTCAAGACATCTTTCCTGTGGCATCACTCTTGGGAAACCTGAAAAAAGGTTCTTCAGTCGGCGTACAAGTGTGTGAGTTGATAAAGAGGCACAGCTCACAGGTGACATACAAAGATAGTTTATTCAATAACTCCATGGAAAGGGAAAAGACAGAGCTACAAACTAAAAGTCCTCTTCTAACTTTAAATTACACAATATATATCCCAAATTCCCACCCATAGCTCCATCTTACAGGTTGAATCCCAGTGTCTGCAAAACTCATCACAGCTCTTAACTGGATGATAATCTCGGGCAGATGTTCACTTTTGTTGTGAGAAAACTTCTCTCTCCAAAATTCCATTCTCATGAGCAGACTGAATCAAAACCTTTTTATCTTCTCTTGTTTTGCTAGCTGCTGGTCTCTTTCCCAGAACCAATCCTGCTTGGAATTCTAAAAACCTTTTTCTCAACTCAAAAATCTTTCTTTCTCTCCACATTCTTCTTTTATGAGCTCTCAGTTCAACTTTGGGGATTCCTTCATAGCAGCTTCTTCAGAAAGTCTGCTGCAATTAGTTTCTTTTTCCTTCCTGTATCCTGCAGATACAGTATGTGATAAATATATTTTCATGCTGTTAAGTGTTACAACACAGCATTCATTATCCAATTGCCAATAAGGAATCCCAGAATTGTACATTTAGGTTTCCCAAATGTGGGGCATAACCACAATTTACACAGGCACCAGCAATACCACTGTCTCACTGCTGATTGGCATGCCAGTTAATGGTGCTGTTTATAAGACAATTTTCTAATCAGCTGCATGAACACTCATCAGGAGTTGCTTCTTGATTTAAAGCAGAGTTAGAGAGAGACAGGGTTTGTTTTGCTTGTAAAAACAAACCAGGATAAAAAGCAAGACACAAAGAGAAATATCAGCTTGGGTTTTTGGTTTTGGGGTTTTTGTTTGGTTGGGTTTTGGTTTTTTGTTTGTTTGGTTTTTTCCATTTTATGAGGCATTGATGCAATTAAAAAGAAAAACACAAATATAAAAAGCTTTGATGTCATGAATCTGGATTATGCCTTTTAAAGTTCAGTGTAGAATTAAAAGCTTTGGCATGAATGAGTATTCTTCAGGCTCTTTCCTTTGTGCATTTTGCAAATTGGATGATGATAGCTTAAACATTAACATGTTGGGGTTTAACAGGTGCTTCATTTCCAATATTTTTTTAATAATAATTATGTGATATCATATATATTCTGTTGGGTCTAGTCAGTTAAAGCTGAGGCACAGTCAGTTTTCCATTCATTTCACGTGCCAAATTTTAGTTTTCAGCCCAATAAATTTAGCCAACCCTCTTTTCCACTCAGAGAATAATTAATTATTCCTTGCCTTCTTCCTATCTGTTTCATAAGTTTGTTCAGTCATAGACAGAATGGCTTTAATTTTAAAAATGTTATCTAAACCACATGTAAGCAGAGTCAAGCGTGTCTGGCAGGAAAACAATTTACTGGATGATTTAAGAGGTTTTAACAAGATGAGCTTCAGTTGACCTGCACAATTTATGAATAGCTTTGGTACACAAAAATGAAGTGCTTTTTCCAAATTTATCCTCTGGTAATCATTGTAAACCCCTTGTAAACAAACCTTGTCATGCTGTAGTTTGTATATCCAACGTATGTTGAAGAATTCATGTTTTAGGAAAATATTAGAGCACAATAACGAGCTTGTGGAATTAATGGGAGGAGCAGACATTGAACTTAATATTAGTATGTTAATCTGGAGTGCATCTGTCCCTTCCTTACTGGGGTAACTTCAGGCCTGAGTCCATCAGAACATTTAGGCATTCATGCATTCTTACATGTTACCAATTCCTTTGAATGCAAAGGTATCATGGAGCAGGTAACATTAAACAGGTGCAGAAGTGCTTCCTGCAAGTCAGACTCTGCCATGGCAGGATATAACCTTCTAAAATGTCTGAAATGGCTCTTCTGTGTGTAAAATAAGATGGTAGTGATTTAATCTCAGTTTCCAGGGTTAGCTGTCGGGGCTTGTTCCTATTCAAACAGCTTTTCCCACTCCCCAGTGCCATAAAGCTCCCTTTTCTACCTCTGCACATTTCATAGGTATTCCTCTTTGATTGCAGTAATTGGCATGAATTCCTCCTGATTTTAGTGTGGAATGTCTGGATAAAGTATGAAAACATGGTAAGACAAATGACTTTGAAATATTTCTCACATCTGGCTTCTTTCCCTGTGGTTCAACAGCTGTGGTTTCCCACCAATACAGCTGCCAGGCCCATGTGTCCAGTGAATTTTTCATATGAGAATGCTGGAAAGAAATGGTCCTGGACAACTACCCGAATTTTTAAGCAATCATAAAGTTTTCATAAATAGCCCAAAGCATTAGAATATGGTACATGTCTGCATAGTTGTAGGAAAACAAAACATTCTGGGTGGAGTGAATCAACCACAGTGGATTTGAATTTTTAATATTTTTTTTTTTACAGTGATAGAAATTTGCCACATTTTTGTGTGTCTCTGCCATATGTAAAGCAGCATTTTCAATCCATTAAAACAAGGTATGCAGCCAATGCAAGGCACACATTAGGAAACAGGGAACACTTTCCAGATCACGTTATGGGTTAGAATGTATGAAATACTAACATCAACATAAATCTTTTGGTACTGGAATAACAAACTATTGTTCCTTCTTTATTTTAAAACATGAAGGGTAGTTATGTTTACCTTTTAACATTCCAAAAGCCTGCAAACTATTGTGAGGTTTTGTTTGGTTGGTTTGGGGATTTTTTTTGATTTTTTTTGGCAAATGCAAATCAACAAATGCTGGCAATACCCTGAAAGACAGCTTTCTGTTGTGAGCTTCTGGGGAGATTTATTTTGCTCATTTGCAACATGCAGGAGGCAGAGTGGTTGGTTATGCAGAGCTTGTGCCTGCCACTTTGTCTTTGCTGCTGCCTCGTGTTATCTTGTGTGTTTGTGTTAGCAGAGCTCTGGGCCATTGAAGACTTGCCTTGGATTTTTCGGAGCTCTTCTGCTGGTAATTAATTTTACATCCCAAATACCTCAAAAAACCTCATTTTTGACAGTGAGGTTTTAGATTAGCTTGTGTTCCTTCCATAACTACTTTAGTGTCCTAGCTGAAATAATCTCAGAAGAATTTACTCACTGTTGTGAGATTCACTTTTTTCCAGTTTATGCCATTCTCTACCTTCCCAGCCTTGGTTTTGTGCCCATGTTTCCTGAAATTCTCTGCCACATTTGTGCTCTACCTGCTCCTATGCCCTTCTCAGCATATCCTTTAGAAGTCACAGATCACAGAATCACAGACCATTCTGAGTTGGAAGGGACCCACAAGGATCATCGAGTCCAACTCTTCAGTCAGTGGCCCACACAGGGGATTGAACCCATGATCTTGGCATTATTACAACCAAGTTTTAACCAACTGAGATAAGGAAGACAAGACTTTAATAACCCCAACAAACCCACAAACAAACAAAACCCCAAACCCACAAACCATAAAACTTCAGTTGTTCTCATGGCACAGCACCACTTGCTGACTGTGTGCGTGGCACAGCAGGCTGAGAGTCCAGCAGGATGATTGGAACACACCATTATCCCTCTTTAGAATACTGCCCCACTTGTGCTGCTGTTCATCTTGTCACCTCTGTGGAGCAGGGACTGCACAGTGCTCCCTCTTCCACCTTGGACTCACATAAACATAATTAGTTGTGACTGGGAGGTGCTTCTGGAGTTACAGTTGAAAGCTAATACCATGCAATGATTCCTGATTTTAAATAAATGCACATTCTTTATGTGTTAGAGACTGCATCTGGGTTACTATCTTCAGAATGGTATTGTGGAAAGAGAAGAAAGTCATTGTTTAACATACAGTGCCATCTAGAGAACAGGTTATGCAACCTGCTCTTCATGCATTATATGCGGGGGGTTGTTTGAATTTCCGTATTGTTTGTTTGGGTTTTTTTTTCCCTTTTTTTTGTCACACTCCAGTTTGTAATAATGGCTAGAGAAGTTTTTGTCAGGTGTCTGTGGAAGTGCAATCTGAGGAGGAGGGTACAAGAGCCTGGCTGAGGTGTTGGGGTGCAGTTCCTGATCTGTCATCTGCTGCTGTTGCTTGGGAGGTTGGTTTGTTCCCCAGGGTACCCAAAGAGGAGGTAGTTTGTGTGCCCATCTGCTACCCTGTGATCTGCAGTGTGCATAGGCCAGCCTTCATCAAGAACACCCATTATTATTTTCTCTTAGAAGCCTAAATTCTTGGGGGTTTTTTTGTTGATTTTTTTTTAATACAACTATTTCTAGAAACACTGCAACTGCAGCTCACTTTCCTGTCAATCACACGACCTGCTGCAGTGGTCTGACAGGGACACAGAGGTGCAAAAAGGAGGGAAGGGACAGGAGAGGTAAAAGCCCATCTGGGATCACGATGTGAACGTGAAGGATGCTGAGGCACCTTGTCAGCTTTCCCCTTTGGTATGAGGGTGTTCAGATGTGGGGGAGAGGGCAGTGGGTCCTCCCCTGTGGTCACACACACTGTAGGGAAGGATGTTAAGCAGTGATTCCATGTTCTTATGGTTCACTGGTAGGAGCGACAGCACTGGCATTGCAGGGAGAGCTGCATTTCATCCCCAAAATCTTCAGAGTGCTCTTCAACAGATGTTAATTTTGGTGTGGAAAGCTGGATATTATAATAATCTTTCTAAAAGATGGCAAAGGTGAAAGAACACAAAAATATCACTCCTTCCACTCTCAGGAATTTATTGTTTATGTAATATAGCAAATTAAGTTATTGTGGTTGCTGCAGAACAAACTGTTGTCTGTCCTCATTTATCTGGCTTCTGAACATTGGGAGTTATCTGACCTTTTGGCTGTTACTAGCTCAGGACTCACAGTTTGGCATCTTCAAATTAGTGGGCTTGAAAAACAGAAATGGGAAGGGAGGGCTGAGAATGAATTCTGACATCCAGAGCAGAGACAAAATAATTTTCTGGCAGATGATTTCGCAGAGGTGAAGAGGGATAGCCTTTGGTTTTTTGGAGATTTTTTTTTGTGTAGTTACATGTGAAACCCAAAATATTTAAAGCAGCAGCAGAGATGGACAGGGAGACTGAGTGTCTGAGACAGCTGAAGTTGCATGTTAATAGAGTTTATGAGACTAGCCTGCCATTTCTCACCTGCACTGTCGCCATTAGTACATGTGACTGTGTAGGTGAGTGGGGGTGTATGTAAATAACAATTCCTCTTTATTTAATATACATTAAACCTGAAAAGGGACAGAAATATGAGTTAGCAAAGTGCTACAAAATGTGAAGTTAATTATGTAGTAGTTATCCTCAACATTTCCATCTTTAAAGTGGTTTTGAACTGCTTAAGTGCAGCAGTTACTGCAGACTGTGATTAGATAAACGGATGCAAATGGTAATTGTAACTGATGAATGATTGATGATGGCTTTATATGTTTATCATTATATACCGTTGTAAACACTTTTTTATTCAGCAAGGATGGAGCCTGTAGGCAAAATGATGATGTATGAAATATGAATTCAAATTGTAGTGCTTTAGAGTATAGAGGGCCAGTAGTGTAGGCTGGGATAACCACAGAGCTGTTACCTGAGGAACTGGTGAGCTTTGCCATTGATATCACCTGGCTGAGCACCAAATGTCTGCCAGCTGAGGTTCAGACCTGAACACAAGTGCAGCTGGTGAGGTGGGTTTGCAGGAGAGAGCCTGAACGTACAGATGGGGAGGCTGAGCACTGCTGAACGATGGCTCTTGGTGGGGAAGGCCCACTCAATGATCCACTGCTCAAAAGAACAGGACATGCCATTTCTCTTCATTTTTCTATTGCTTCTCAATGTCCTGCCTCCTTTCTTCTGCCCTGTAGGTCTATGAGACGTTTGCAATGCAGTGTTTGACAGCCAGGGAGTGACTGTGTTACACCCCTATTGTAGGAGCCATTGGGGACAGAACAAATATTTTGGATAATTGGAAGTTGATGGGCACAAGGAGACAACCAAGGCTGTCTCTAGAAAAGCAGGGTTGGATAAGAGGTTTGTATGTTCAGAATGAGGCTATAATTCTATTTGGTTTGTCACCTGCCATTTGCTATCAATCACAGTAACAACGTTTGGTAGTTAGATTAATTGAAAGGGATTTTTATTGCAGCAGCTTGAGTTTAGTATTAGCTCTTTGTGTATCATACAATGCAAAAAGTAACCTGTGGTAATTAAATTACAGGCTAAATCTCCATTCTGCATAAATTATTCTTTTTCCTGAGAAAAAAATAAGCAGGATATGACCAAAGAAAAGCCCCAGATCATTAGCAGGCTCTACTCCCTGCTCTGCTCACTTCACTTGCAGTGCTGAAATCTGTCTGTTACTGTTCCTGTGGTGTTGCAGAACTGACAATGAACTCGCTGTCTCTCCTGTCTTGTGCCTGCCCCAGGCTTGTGTAAAAGGAGGGAATTGGGCTGTGTTTTGTTGACCTTTTAGATGTGAAGGAGATGGTAGTTCTGTTTCCTTACACATCAAACGCTGCCAGGCTGTTGTCTGTGTTAACCTTTGTGGAGCACCCTGATGGGATTGTTCCCCTCGCAGCAGGACACCGTTGTCAGGGAGAATTGAGAAGGGATAAATTGGAGGTGCCATGCAAAACAGCTCAAGCTAAAGACATTATTCTCCTGCATTGAAGAAAAGGTATTCTCTGTGTGTGTTTAACTACTTAGCAGGTCTGTGAGTCCTGTAATTTGCTTAGCCAAACAGAACTTCAAAACAGATGGTTTCTAAATTTGGGGAAAATAACCATTACAGTATTTTTTTTCCCTGTGCAGACTGCAGTTATGCTTTAGTACTGAAATTATTTGAAAATTAAACCGGAAAATAAAATTTGCATCTTTACCAACTGAATACTAATTTCAGGAACATACAATTTTTAGTATGTATTAGGTTTTCATCTACACATTTAGCCTAAGATTTGTTTATGCTCTGATTTAGTGTTTCTTGCTGCTTACTTGCATAAACACTACCAAATCAGTCAGCTGGAGTCACCAGCACATTTAGCTCCCAGCTGTATTTGCTCATGAAAGGAAGAATGACAAGTTTCCTCCTTTGCAGAGGAGGAAGTGGAGGAGCATTAGGAAATAATTCATTGCACTTACAGAGCACCTGGCACCAGCCGTTTCCACAGGCACTTTACCAAAGTTAAGCGCATCACCTTGCCTGGAAAGCATTTTTGTTGAAAGAAACTGCTTAATTCTCCATCTCTTAATTAAGAAAACTGAGTCACAGAGCATTTTTCTGGTCCAAAACTCTAACTGAAGCTAGTCAAAAGGTAGGAATCCCAGTATCCTGGGCTTTGGATTTATTTTTAATCTTAATAGAAATAAATTAGGACAAAGGAATTAATTGTTTGATATTCAGGGGTTATTTTAAGATATTTGTAATATTGTTGTACATAGTATTTTCAAAATGTATCTAATAAAATTATATTTAGGAACATTGCCTTTCTCTTGGAATATATGATCAGCTGTTGGTCATTTGGGGTGTGTCCATCCCTGAATGTGAAGAAGGTGTGTAGATGTAAAAATGGAGTTAAATTCAGTTTTCCTAAAAGTTCAGATATATTATTTGGTCTCCACTTCAACAGTCCTTTAACTGTTAGTTGTCAGTGTGAGAGCACCTGTGTGTTCTCAGGTAGCCTTTGGGGTAACTCACTGCCCAAGAAAAGAAAGTGTCTTGAGTTGGGGATCACTCGAGGGAATTTTAGGGGTGTGACTGGTTTGATTGAAGTCTTTGCTCCCTCAAACAAGCATGGCATGTGATGCCCAGTCACACTCCCTGCACAGGGCACAGCTGGGCTGTGAAAATCATTGCCGCACAATCCTGTGGGCCACAGAGACTAACGGATTCAGGAAAAAACTTCAGCGAACACAGTGAGACAGTCTCTTCCTCAAGAAAGCCCAAAGATATAGGTCCTTTAAGGAAGGCTATGCTGAGGAAAATACTGCTCCAAATTGCCCTGTGTTTTAAGTTCTTTCCTAAATACCTGTTGGGGGCGGTCCCGTGGCGTAGTGGAGAGCACTCCAGTCTCCAACTCCCAAGGTCGCGAGTTCGAGTCTCAGTACGGGCGGCCCCGGCAGTTCAAGCCTCCCTGCCATCCCATCCCGTCAGATCTCGAAGGCGAAGCAGGGTCAGTCCCGGTTAGTACTGGGTGCTGTAGAGATAGTGCTAAGGAGACTTCACTGTCACTGTCCAAGCTTGCTCGGCCGTGGCAAATGAACCTCAGGACTTAAACGGTGGGGCCAGTTCTGCGCACGCTGAGCCTCACCTAAAAAATCCACTGCGCAGGCTCGGAGGGCACATGTGGGGTGAGCCCTTCCCAAATCTTCGTTTGCGAAGATTGGCCATTATTATAAATACCTGTTATGAACCATTGCCTGAGGCTCCTGCATCACTGTCCTACTAAGGTAAGTCCTTGGGATGACAACAGTGGCTGCTCTTTTGACTCTTAAGAGTCAGCTGCTCTTTTTCCTCTTCCTCAGGTATCTTCTTCCTTTTGGGCTCCTCTCCAAGCTGTTTTGTCCCTTGTCCAGATTAGGGATTCATCTTTTCAGTTTAAATTATCCTTTCTTGGTCAGAGGACTAGAACAATGAGTCCTTCTTCAGAAAGCATTCCCCTGTACAACGTACCCCCTGTGCTGCGGCAATAATATGTGTTTATCTCTGCTGAAAACATCTAACCTGCCACATGTTTTTTGCCATCTCGAGGCTATTTCTGCTCGTGCAGCTGTAAAATACAGCCTTCAATTGCTTGCTAAATTGTCAAACTCAGTTGGCAATTGAGAGTCTGCCTTGGAATTTTAATGGACTTTGGCTACAGAGGTTTCAGAGAAGGACTTTTCTGCTTTACTTGAAAACCTGCTTTCTAGCTGGGGTTTCTAAAGCTGGCAATGTAGGTCTGCAGGCATCCATGGAAGTGGGTTTATGGGCCCAAAGTGAGGAGTCTCAAATAGAACTGACTTCCCTTCTTCCTCTCTCCTGAGTTCTCAGGCTTATAACAGAGAAAACTGTTTGGGTTTGTGCATATCATGGAATCACAGACTATTCTGAGTTGGAAGGGACCCACAAGGATCATCGAGTCCAACTCTTAAGTCAATGGCCCACACAGGGGATTGAACCCATGACCTTGGCATTATTACAACCAAGTGTTAACCAACTGAGCTATTGGGTTGCTTTGTTCTAACTGGTACAATTGTAGCTTCCCTGCTAAGAGGCTGTGAAGGAAATACATGTGTAACAGGGTGTGCAGCTACAAGAGCACTTAAAATCCTGAGCTGTAAGACTAGAGGTGTATGTGAGTGAAAGCAGTTAGCCAGGTTGTGCCTTAAGCAGTTGATCTCTCATTAAATTCTCTTGTTAAGCTGTGATTGCTGACCACAAATGCATTCATAGCAGCTCATCTGACAGGTGGAAATTCTTCACTGCTTTCCTTAAGCCCTGTTTTAGAAAGAATTAAATAACTATTAATTCTCTTCAAATTCATCCCATTTGTGTCTCCTCTGATGCATATAATCTCTGCTGGCTCAGAGAGAGTGCTTTTGGGCAGAGTATAGCCACAAAGGAGGCTTTTGTCTAGCCCCTGGTGGGTTTGAGCTGTAGTTTTAGGGCTGAAACTGCAGTTTAGATGTTCCGTGAGTATCTTCTTGGCATGTTGCATCACTGACTTGAAAGGTAAAACTACATTATAAGAGCCACTTGATGGTGCTTTCTGAAGGCTGTAATGTCTCTTTATTTTGCTGCAGATATGGTAGCAGCTGGCAGGAACATAAGGTTCCAGAATTCTTACCACAGCCATTATAACTCTGTGGCTTTTATGTTCCTACGTAACATTTATATACAGGGTGATGGGGAGTGAAACATATTTGCACTATTTAGTAACAATATCCAGCATTGACAGGTTATGTTTTATTCCAGAAGAAATGCCACTTCTGGGAGTTAATCTGATGTCATAATTTGCAGGTTGTTTGGTCATTCTTGTGATTTGTTAGTCTGTTGTGTTTTAACCAAAGTTTCAAGAAACTGTTGGTCTTCAACTTCTTTGTTGTGAGTTTGCATCTAAATCTATAAAATATTTCAAATTCAAATTTAGAAAGGTAATTGGATTATTCTGTAGGAACCAAAATGTGTAATTTTCACAACTTTCTAAAAGATCCTGGTATTTTAGCAACTTGGCTCCTAGGGACATTGGGTGGATGATATCCTGCACATCCACATATCCATCACCATGCAAAAGAGAAACTTCTGTCTTCAGTCCGATTTTTTCATTCAAATGCTTTGACTAAAGCATTTCTGAGATAATGTAGAAAGTGATTCAGTAATATCCAGGGCTGTGAATTTTTCCCGTATGTCCAAGAGAAGTATTATGGGTATTAGTTTTGTCCCTTTTTTTTCCTTGGGTCTGGAGCCTCTGCAGCCTCTTCTCTATAAGATAAAAAGGAAAGGAAGAAAACCCCAAATGGTCTCTTGTGGATGAAGGCCTATCTGTAAGCGTAAACAGGAGATGGATAGATAGATGATGGATGGATGGATGGATAGATAGACAGACAGACAGACAGATGATAGAGAGAGAGATAGAGAGATAGACAGACAGATAGATAGACAGACAAATAGATAGATAGATAGATAGATGGATGGATAGATGGATGGATGGATAGATGGATGGATGGATAGATGGATGGATAGATGGATGGATAGGTGGATGGATGGATAGATGGATGGATGGATAGATGGATGGATGGATGGATAGATGGATAGATAGAAGATAGATAGTGGATAGATGGATGGATAGATAGATGATAGATTTATAGATTTAGATTTATAGATTTTATATATGTTTATATATTTATATATGTATGTATGTAACATGGGATATTTGGGGTGGAAGATTCAGATTGTCACACTTCATCCTCTAATAATCAGAGGGATTTCAGGGAATTAAAGTTAAGTTTTGTTTTGAAGTAGCTTATACCTTTCTTTTCTGCTTGCAGCACCTAACTCTGGCAGAAAGCTTGTTCACCAAAACTAAGCCCCTGAGGATAAATACTTGGTCATAGAATCCTGGAATCATGGAAAATACTTCCAAGATCATCAAGTCCAACCATGGACCGAATACCACTGTGCTCACTAAACTGTATCACAAAGGCTACTCATTGTTATTAACACTTTCAGGGATGGTGGCTCTACTATAACTCCCAGGTGTCAAGGAGAGTGGTGACTGACCTAGAGTAGATACAGTCCAAAAGTGGTGCTGCTGCTGATGTAACTTTTCCTTTTTACAGTGTTATTTAGTG
Source organism: Sakesphorus luctuosus (assembly GCA_013396695.1). Lineage (NCBI taxonomy): Eukaryota > Metazoa > Chordata > Aves > Passeriformes > Thamnophilidae > Sakesphorus > Sakesphorus luctuosus. The sequence continues at coordinate 19,186 of VWZD01003867.1, read as the reverse complement.
TTGCATCAGTAACACCATCCTCTTCCCGTATCTGCTTGTTCTTTATGCTTCTGGTATCCTAAATTACTCTGTCTCTGCACTGTGTAAATATAATCATATAGTGGAAAAAAAATGACCCATGACTTGAAGGTTACAAACAAGAATGGATCAGTCTCGTGTTCTGGGCCCCACAGAAAGATCAGGGATCCTTCGTGGCAAACAAAGGCAGTGCTGTGCTCAGCAGGGTGGTGGAAAGGCTTGGATTTCAGGAATCAAGTTGCCCCTGTTGGAAAAGTGATATGTAATAAGTGACCTGAAGTAAATTATTTTTCCCATGTGATAAATTGAAAAGAAATTGGTGGGGAGAGATAATGCAAAAGTTGCTGCCCCTCTAATCAGTGGGTCAAGTAACATACAGTACTAGCAGGAAATTTCCAAGCTGCTTCAGAAGATATTGCTTCAGAAGAAGAAAAATCACCCCATTGCTTGAAAATGCAGTGTTTTGTCTTGGAAACTAAAATGCACTGGATTATAGTACTTGGTATTTCTGACCTTCTGCCTTGTCATACCAAGGTTCACTAGAGCTAGTGGAGGCTGATTCAAATCTGTAGCTTTTGCCATAGCCTGGAGATGACATTTTAGTCTCCACTGTCACTCATCTGGCTGGGAATGACAATCACAGTGACAATTACATGGACACTCCAGAGATTCAGAGGCAAAGCAGATTCTGCTCCAGAGAGAATTTGTTTCTTGAAAACTGAAAGCAACAAATCAAATCCTCCTGTGTCTTAACTGATGCAGGTCACCTGATGCTGTCATGTGACATTTTGTTTCAAAGCAAAACTAATTATTAGTAGAATTATATTGCCTTGCATGTTTTAGTTTTGGAACACATGCGTATTTATTATTCTGTGTGCTCTTGAAAGGCTTAGCAATTGGCTATCACAGTTAGATAATTACTAAATATGCCCTGTCCTTCTGGAACTTAGATGAGATGGAGACATGGGAACCAGCAGGGAATACTCAGCAAAACTGAGCTGCACTGAATGGAAAACTGATGAGAAGGTACTGCTTTCTGCAGTGCATAATTGCACTTTGGAGCACACTGGGTTGAGCTGGTGTCAAGTTTTGTTCAGCTCTGGCTGTGTGTGCCTGCACTGTGCTCCTTCAGAGGGAGTGTCTGAACAGCAGCATGTCATCCTGCCTGATTGCCTGTCCTTAGCAGTTAGAGAGGAGGGGAGAGGAGAGGGAGAGGAGAGGAGATGAGATGAGATGAGGTGCCACGGCCTTGGCCAGAGTGCCCCTGATGTGAGAATGGTGGAAGATCACAACAGTGGATAATGTATTGAAGTAATGGAACCTTCTGTAGTTCAAATAAAAAAGGCACAAACACTTCTTGAAAGTTTTGTGTTTCCATGGCTGTAGTCAGTCATTGCTGGTTAGAACCATATTTCCCTGGGGAAAAATTCCAGCTGTGTCAGAACTGCTAAGATTAGCACGGCATTGTTGTTACCTTGGAATTTGGCTGGGAATTTACCAAAATTACAACCAAGGGAAAAGGGGCTTCTGGGGAGATTGGTGTGCCTTTTCCCATAATTACCCCCAAGTCTGGTTTAAGGCTTGTTTGTCTCACAAACTCTTTGCATAGAATGTTACCAGCTCTTAGTTGTCTGCATATTTTTAAACTCTAAATGAATATATGCATGTGAAAACATAGATGCAGTGAATGTTGCCTATTAAAAACTAAACTCATAAAAACCTGTTATAAAAGTAATAGACCATCAGCATCTTCTTTTATAGAGGAAAATCAATTTGCAAAGAAGCAACTCTGTAATTAAATATCGTAACTCTGGTTTATATGTGTTTAATAGGTACAGGAATACTCACCTACTGTATCTCACAGGAGTCTTTTGAAATTTAGTTAATTAGTATTTATAAGAGCACACTGAAATCCTAACATGAGAATTAACTCCAAGTGCTTTATATCATTGCTATTGTTTTATGCAATAGTTTGAGAAAAACCTAGTGCTTCAGAGACCCAGTGTTTCTTTTAGCATTCCATCATAATTTTACATTCACATAAAATCAGTTTTTTGTTCTTTTTATATTTTCCACCTCTTAGAATCAACACTTAAGGCTGTTGTTTGCCTAAACCCCAAAATATGTATTTAAACCAATTTCTAATGTTAGGTAAATACCATTTCTTTCCCAAACCTTGTTTATTTTACTTTCCTTCAGAAGCACAAGGCAGAAATGCTTAAATAACTTCCAGCCAATCTCATTGTCAGTGTTAACAGTAACTCATACTACGCAATAAAGTGGTACTCAGGGCAACTTAAATAGTGGAAAAGCTGTTAAAAGTCTTGTGATAGGTCTCAGTAGTTTATATTTCCTCATCACAGTATGTTGTTTTTCAAAAGGAAGTATTGCAGGGAAAATGAGTAGACAAACCACTGCAGAGCCTCAGTCTGCAGTAGGCATGGAGATCTGGGGAGTGAGAGGGATCTCCATAAAGGATAACATCACACCTGCTTCATTAACTGTTTCAAAGATGAACTTTTAATCAGTTCTGTAATTAGTCCACACCTTCAGTTAACTGGAAAATCTAAGACCTTTATCTCTGTGTGTAGGGCAGAGGGCAGAGATGTCAGACAGGCTGGCCTAGAAGCTGTGCTGGGTAGATGCTCATTTTTATTTGGGTACACACTTGTGGCAAAATATTTTTAAACCCAGTAAATCCTTTTTAAGTTATCTAAATCTCCATGTTTTTTTCCCTTGCTATAGCCACATTGAAAAAAGGCAGTATCTGGATTAGGTTGTGTTGAAGACTATTGTTTCCTAAGTTAAATCAGCCTGACTTTTGTTTTGCTTTGTTTTTAAAATGACATCTCCACCTTTTAATCTGGTTTCATTATGGTTGCAACCACACAGATAGTTTCATGTAGGTATCTTCAAAGATACAGCTCCTTTAGTTAACGATACTGGCAAGGAATTTGTGCCATGGTTTGAAGCAGGAGGAAGGACTTAGAGCCAGAATGAGCCAACTGAAGGCGTGGGAATTGCTGTGTCTTCGTCACCTCAGGGAAAGCTCTAATAATTGAGTTGTGGAGTAGCCTCCACTTTTAAGCAGCACTGTCTTCAGCACTGGGTTTTCCCCATGCCTCTTGCATCGTTATGAAGGGGAGAACACAGGCTTTGTTATGTACAAAGTGTTTAGCAACATAAACAGTCACAAAATTCTATGATTTTTATGATCTGATCTCAACATGAGTATCTGTTGTCATGAGTGTTCACTGCCTGTATACAGGATAGTTGTTCCAGTATTCAATCTGGTATTTGACCTCATAAGAAAGAAAAAAAGACCTTTTTATTATACTCCATTACAGGTTTTGATTATATTTTATATTAGAAACATCATAGTCCAGCAGATGGGGAATTGCACTAGGAATCACTAGACAGGCGTTTTCTCAGGTTATGCTGAGTAACCCAGAGTCACTCCAAGATGTATCTCTGTGCTTCATTTTCTCCCCTTCAGAAACATCAGTAAAGCCACTGAGCATCCTTTCAGTGCTGTGAGATCTCCTGAAGAATGTTTCTTTGCAGCAGCTGCTGCTGTTACTCCTGCCTGGGTCACTGTGCCATGTAACCCTGGCAGAGAGCTGAACTCTTTGCTGGTTTGTTTTCTCTCCCATCTTCTCACTGTCCTGGTTCCTTTGATTGGTAGGGTTTTTTCAGGATTGGGGCAATCATGTAGTTTTTCTTTGCACAGTGCCCAGCATAATGAAGGCTGAAGGCAGTGACTGCTGTCGCACTGGTGATTAAAACTGAATTTGGTAAGTTGATGGGATGGTTATGTTAATAGCCTGTAACAGGACAGTTATTATGTTAATAGTTTGCAAATCCCTCCTGCACAGAACTGGATGGTTCTTAACTTGTTGAATTCTTGTGACATTTTGATCTTGGAAGTTTACTCACTGTGGAGAATGGAAAACTCGATTTTTAAGTAAGTTGGAATAGTTTGAGAGAAAATACAGTTGTCATCGGTCGGTTTTTGAAGGATGTTGGCTCCATTGGTTCCACAAAGCTGGTCTTAGATATTTGCTTCTGTTTTTCATGTTAAATTTACAAGTTCTTTTGCCTCTTGTAGTGAAATTCTTTAACGTCTTGTAATCAAGCAACAGGCAGCTAACTAGTTCTTTATTTAAACTACAGCATTTTCATGGGTGGTACTTCCAATTCTGTGTAATTTAAATTCAGTGGAGAAAAAATTGTCACTGAATATTTTAGGTTGTAATTTGGGCTTTGGAAAGTATAGCAAAGAGTGTTTCTGTTCACTCTTGTTTACACAAGCACTTATATAATGATTTTTAAAGGCCTCAGTTCTCATCAGTTGTAAGAGTAGTGTTGCTGAAAGGCTCTTGCCAGCTCTAGGGATTGGGATATCAGGAAGGGAGAACATTAAGTCCATGAGCTCTGTAGGTAGTAAAACTCTATGGACCATCAGTCTCCACAGTCAAAAAACTACTCCTCTGGCCCTCCTGAGGCTGCCCACATACAGGGCATGGGCAGGAGCTGCTGGCACTGCTCCCCTGGTCCTGCACACCCAGCTGGGCACTGCTCATCTGGTCCTGCACACGCAGCCGGGCACTGCTCCCCTGGTCCCGCACACCCAGCCGGGCACTGCTCCCCTGGTCCCGCACACCCAGCTGGGCACTGCTCCCCTGGTCCTGCACACCCAGCTGGGCACTGCTCATCTGGTCCTGCACACCCAGCCGGGCACTGCTCCCCTGGTCCTGCACACCCAGCTGGGCACTGCTCATCTGGTCCTTCACACCCAGCTGGGCACTGCTCCCCTGGTCCTGCACACCCAGCTGGGCACTGCTCCCCTGGTCCTGCACACCCCGAGTCACCGTGCCCAGGCAGTGGTCCAGCCCTCCATCCAGCAGCACTCAGGGCTAAGCAGAGACCGAGATGTTTCAGAGAGGGACCTGAGCAGGGCTGCTGAGCAGGTAAAAGTTTTGTCTCTCTGGTCTCTGCTGCTCTGAGTCTTTAGAATTCCTGCCCACAGATTTTTCTGAGCTGAAATGGCCTATAAATATCCCAGACTCTCTGAAGATATATTGTCCTATGCCAGTCAAAAGGATAAAGACATACTATCCTCGCTACTTAGAATAATTGGAGAGGTGCCAGTGAGGGGCCAATTTAGAGAAATTATTGCAATGAGATAGGTCCCTCCATAACTGATGTTTGATATGGACAGATTTATGGAGGTAGCTGTTACAAGCCTATTAAATACTTAGCTGGAGCACTTAGCAGTGTCACTTTTATTAGCACAGTTTTGCACACTCATCCTGTGATAATTTGAGCTGTGTATTTTTCATCCTTTGTGTGACTTCCTGCATTGCAGAGAGACACCTTTAAAACTCCCATCCTCCTCCTATATACTCGTGCTAGGCAGGTTGCATTGACATGGTCTTCACACAGGCTCAAGCACCTTTTTCTTGTCCTGCCTTGGGCAGTGCCTCCCCCTTCCATCTGGACATACCTGCTGGTTTATTTTTCCCTAACTTCATGCCAGAAACATTCTGCAAATCTAATACATTGTGCTCAGAAAAGCTGAATTTGCTTTTTAATACAAGCTCTTATCTCTTACCAGGCACAGATCTACAAATACTGTACAGTGTCCCCTAGAGCTATTCTCTGTTTAGAGATTCTTCATCATGTGTCAGACAGATGGCACAATCAGTGGGTTGTATCAGAGCATTAAAAAAAGAAATTCTTTCTCGCTGCTTCTACCCAGACTGTTTTGAATTCAGTGAGATGCAACAGCTGTAACACAATCTTTCAATGACAACTCTGAACGTGGTGGTGGGGAGGGTGTTGTTTCATTTGAAAGTCAAAAATTATGGAGGAAAATTGTCATTTACAAAGAAACATAAAGTGCTTTAACAGAGCTTTGGAGGTTGCAAGGTTAAGAACCTGACTTTTCAGAGTTGTTTATTCTCTCGGCTGTCTCCGATCACAGGTGGATCTCCATTTGCTGCTGCTTATACAAACAACACAGCTCTGGTTTTCCTTTTGTCCAACATTTCTTAAGACTGCTCCATCACTTGTTAGTTAACAAGGTATCTGGTGCTTGCCAAAGCATCATACACTTGTATTCTTAGAGAGCATGGTAGAAAAGGCAACTGCTGCTGGGAGTTTCTGTACTGGGCATCAGTTGTGCTTGATCATTACCAGTTGTGCAGGCATGGAGTTTGGGTTTAGTGTCAAAGAACCTGAAATGTTTGACAACTGTTAAGTTATATATTAAAAAAAAAGAATAGATCTTGTGTTTTTGTCCTCATCCTGCACAAGCCCTAGTAATCTTCTCTTTGTGTGCTTTGTTCCTTCCATCCCTGTCACTCCTTCCCCTAAGAGAAGTGGTCCTGGTGCAGCTCCTGTCCTGGGTCCCAGCTCCCTCAAGGAAGACATGCAGGCAGCAGAAGGAGCAGTCCTAAGCTGCCAATATGCAGAGGGCAGTGAGTGTGATCTCCACAACAGGCTGAAGGACAGATGGGATCTCTGCAGAGCTGGAAGGAACCCTGCTGCGGAGATGGGGGTGGGTGGAGGGAGGCCCTGGGGGAGGTCCTGCCTTGGGACTTGCAGGTGGTGGAAGGGCCTTGCCAGCTGCTCATACTCAGCTTACTCCTGGAGAGAAAGCCTGACATGAAACTTCCAGAAGCAGCATCATGTTCTTTTCTGTCTCCAGCTGCACATTTTATAGGGAGGACATACATCTTTTTTGGTTTTGTCATTATCCACTTTCATAAAATCACTGAATCATTTAGGTTGGAAAAGACCTTTAAGATCATGGAGTCCAACCAGAAACCTCACACTGCCAAGTCCACAACTAAACCATGTTCCTAAGTGCCACATCTAAGTGTCCTTTAAATACTGAATCTGGACTATTGTACTTAAATCTTTTATAAATGTGAGTCATATTTCTCCCATAAGAACTTTTGTGTGGCTTCCTGCTTCATATCCCTTCAACTTTCATGTTCCTTGGTTATATCACTGCAGTCAAACTGCTCATGTAATGCAGCTTTAGGTGCTTCCATTCCTAGAAAGTGCAGCTTTTAAAGCTAATCTTGTCTCTCTGCCCAGGTAAGGTGAGCTTGAGAAGGTGCTCTCATTTGAGGAATTACATGAGAATAACTGTATCAGTTTGAATTCGTATTCTATTTAAATCTGATTTTTTTTCCCCATTAGCAAATTGTAAAGAAAGGAAGTTTTTAATTTAGTCTTTGAGTAGGAACGAGATGAGAGTACAGACTAGAAATAGTCCTGCTTCCCCTGGTGTTGTTGCAATATTCAATCTTCTGTCTGGCACTGCGTGGGAGGCAGTTTGGATTGTGGGACAGACTTGATATTTCTGCTAAACGATCAGCAGTTAAATGATTGTGCTGATATTTAATTGTCACCTTTTAGATTCAATAGTTCAGCAAGTCACTGTGACTGATGAGGTGCCTGTTACCTATCAAAGCCAATTGGGTACCATTTACTGTGTCTCACTTTGTGCACTTCTTCAGAGCCGTCTCCGTAGCGGTGGTGACTGGAGAGGGGAGCGAGGCAAGGCAAGGATTGCACAGCTGTGGGTGCATCCTGGCAGATGCAGGAAGTCCTGCCTGAGGTTCTTCACCTGGGTTTGGACCACAGAAGTGTGCACTGACCCACGCAGTGCTGTGGTGTGCTGTGAGCTAATCCTGCAGCTTAATGAGAGATGGTACTTCGAGTCGCTGGGAGAGGCACCAGCCAGCAGTTTGACATCTCCATGTTCATTGCACTGTCCTATTTCTGCCCATACTACTCTAATTTTCCCAAGTAATGATTATTGCCCTCCTGGGCAGTTGGTTAACTCTCCGTAAAATTCTGCTACATCAGAAGCAAGAGAACTTGCCCTTTTCCGACATGTTCAGCAACATTGACACCATTTTTTGTTGGCCTGTGCATTTTATTATCATTCTTTCCCCATGACCACACGAAGCATTGAACAGCTGGCCAGTTGCAGAAGTGCTTGTGCAGCCAGAGAAGGTTAGGAAAAGGCGGGCAGGGAGTCTGGCTGAGAATTGCTTGCCAGAATTATGATTAAAATGTTTTGTTGAGAGTTAAAAATATGTGCATGTGAGGGTCAGCAAAACAGCTTGGGCTGCCTTCTGTTTCCTTCTCTATTTGTTTAGCATACAATTTCTCAAAAGTCACATTTACTGTAATAACTCTCCTTTCATTCGTATGATATTAATGTGACTTTTAACTCCTCCTGTTGCACTTTAGATGAGCTCCCAGTGCAACACCAGAGTTGGGGGTTTGATTTAGTTCTTCCTTTGCTTAATACTGATCCCACATCACTTCTTGTGGACTTGTTGTGGGTGATGGAGTGAACAAACTGGAGAAGCCTGCAATTCCTAGTGCAGGACAAACCCAGGGGCTCTCTGGGAACTGAGGTCACTCTTTTTATTAAGAGTCTATCAATATCCAGCTCATAAACCATCAGTAGCTGTTTGGATGAATGTAAATCAGCAGCTGTAGTTGATGTTACTCAAAGCACTGCAAGCTGCTTTTGACAGTATTTTAGACATTTTTATGATATGTGTGTAATCAGATGGAATACCATTGCATCCTTGCTTTCACAGCAAGGGATCCAGGGATCTATCCATCCATACACACACAGCCCATTGCAGACAATTTTGATGTAGGTACTCCAGACTCACAAAAGTTATTGCATTTCTCTCCAAATATAACTGGGAAAATATGTAGGAAACATCACATTTACAGGGGGAGAGGGGACAAGGGATTAAGGGATAAATTGTCTGTCCACAGTGGTGCTGTTGGGGAAATGTAGGTACCCATGCTGTGATTCATCTTGCCAAACATTGTACTTCTGCAGCTGCCTATTCACAGTTGCTCCTTTTATGCTCAGAAGATGAGTGGGCAGTTTGAAAGTATCATTTATTTGATTTACTTCATATGTTTAGCTTAAGATGAGTCACACCCCCGTAGCAGTTACAGCCTTAAGGCATTTCAGGTGTCTGCATTTACTCAGATGAATCTCACTCCCATTTCCTCTCCTGAGCAACGTATTTTTGAGAAGAAGTACTTTATGAATTCCCAACATTCTTGTTTCTTTGTGTTTATTGAGGATTTTCATTGTGGATGCAAACGTGCATGGTTTTTTAATCCGTATTTTATTTAGAGATTTTTCCTGTCCTTCATCCAAAGTCAAAATTCTTCATCCTCTTGTTCTCTGCAGAGTTTGAAACTGGCCGTGTAGTTTCTATCTCACATCTCTGATGATCTCTAAAGATGACCCCTACTATGCTGACAAATACCTCCTTAATGTTTTCTTAGTGCAAACGACTTTTTTTCTCAAGTAGTTTATTAGTAACTCAGAAAACTGAAAAATGAGTGCGCTTGTGGCATTTTTGTTCTAACCAAGACACAGCACTTGCTTTTCCACATTTTTTTTTTACTGGCTGTAAATCAGAACATACCAAGAGCCTTTATAATAAATTTTAAAGGTCACTCTTGCAAAATTAAAAATACTCCACAAGATAATGTGGACTTTATTCCTCTTAATTTTTTAATTTTTTTCTTAATAGACCAGAAGGTCAATTAATTGCTCGAGCTTACTAGCAGCCCTGCTTAGACCCCTCTCCGTTCTGAGGTCAGTGCTGTTTGTTGTTTTGAAGAGTTAGTAAAGCTGTCAATCTTTGTAAAATTTGCTTCTGAAGTCAGCAGATTTGGACACTGAAATCTGTGATAAATGTCGAAAAGTTAATTATATAATTTACATGAAAAGTGTGGAGGGGAGTGACTTGTTTTTCCCAACAATTTTTAGCCGCCTTTTTGTTGCTTCATTGTCATTTTTCATTGAGAGTTAGCAGATTGTTTTGGTTTGTTTTGGAAAGACTACTGCTATTAAGTGGAGTATTTTGGAGATATTTTTACAGGCGTGACAGGAACATACACGATATTGTTCCATTTATTCCATGTTTTGGCACATCCTCGAGGTGCTCAGGAGCCTTGGAAATTTTAGCTTTAGTCATTTGCTTTTCTGCTGGTTTTTTTGGCAGGAGTTATATTTTTACTTTCTGAAGCTAATTGGACCAAAAAGAATCCTTAATTTACTTAGGTGACACAATGATCCTGATTTCTAGTCAGGACTAGTAGATGTCCTTGTATTCTTCAACGCACAATTTTTTTCCCCTGTTCATTGCATGATTCCTTGGGGTTTTCTTGTTCTTAGATTTGGTTTGACAAAGTATGTCCACAAAATTTCAAAATTCTAGTTTTAAATTGAAATTAAATGTTGTACCCTAAAGCTGTCCTGTGATTAAATCTAATTTCTTGAGCATGTCCACGTGCATGGAGGGAGGGGGTAGAAACAATGCACTGTGTGTGTCTGCACAGGAATGGCAGCAAATGCCAAAGAAAGTTAGTACCTCGAGGTTAATTACTGACTTTGTGTAACAACCATTTGATAGATCCCAACTTGCCAAATCAGCAGATTTTCCAAATGCAGCATTTTGGACCAGAAATCCGGTTTTGAATGAATTTAACCTGCAGGACATCGAACTCTGGCACTTGAAAGTATCCATTTCTGCCTCTGTTTTCATATTCCTCACATTCCATGTATCCTTACCATGGCCTGAGGGCACCTATTTTGGCTCATGCTTTGTGCTCTCACCTTTGTGTTTCTCCAATGAGTACCACTCTGTAAAACCATGGACAAGTTAAAGAAGTGTTTGTTGTTTGTTTGTTTTTTCATAAAGTATTACCAGACAACTTTTTTTCAGTAATAATAATAATAATGGCTCATAGTTTAGGACATAATAGCACCGAATGGTCAGTGTGCTTTACAAACCAGCATTCCTGCAAACTGAATTAAAACTGCTCATGTGAAATCTGTCCTTTTCAGCTGAAAAGCAGCTGATGTTCTGCATGAGCTTCTAGAGTATGTTAAACCTCAGTCAGAGGGCACTGAACTGTAAAACTGATGCAAAGCCTCAAAGTCTCAAGGAAACAGGGCAGCTTTGCTGCATGTAGGACACTGGTGTGCCAGGAGCTGCTAATAAAATGTGCTTAAGTATGAGCGTGTGCTGGATGTGAAATCTGACTTTGAAACATGCAGTTCATAGAGTAAATATTTCCTCAGACAAAGAGGTTGGATAAACTTTCAGGGGCCCACATATTTACACGGAGTATATGAGCGATTCTCTACAGAGGTTGTTGTATCTTGCTTTAGTAGAAAGGGTGACTTTGGGTTTGCACTGTAACTACTTGAAGCCAGGAGGAGCTTGACATTGATTTTATGCAGCTTTGAACAAGAGGTGATGTTCAAACTGCAGCATCTCAGGAGCAGCCGTGCTGTGTACCCATGTGTGCCCAACACAGGGAGGGGTATGATGGCCCTTCTCTTTGGATGGAAAGAACAACCCTCTCCTGCTGATACATCATCAACTCAAAGTGGAAACCAACACCTGCCTGCTTATCCCAGAGGCTGGGTGGGTTACAAGAAAGAAGCTGGGCAGTACCCCTCCCATCCATCCTTCCTTCTTCGCTGGGATACACCTTGGCATTGCAGAGTGCAGTTTTCTTACTCCCTTATTAGAGGGGTAATCCCTGTCAAACTCTAGACCTATAGCAGCTGTTCTTCAGATCTTGGTGTGTATTTAACAGTGCTTACAAATTAGACCCTTCCTCATGCAGTTAGTTAAAAAAAATAACCAAAACAACAAACCCTTGTTTAAAGAAACAAACTAAATGCACTGCAAAATCAAAGGTGCCACTGGAGTGCAATATACTACTTAGAGATCAGTTGCCAACAATGGGGCTCAAAGCCATGGGAATTTGGAGGTTTCTGTCATGAAGAAAGAACTGGACTGACTATTCCAGAATTCATTTAAGGAATCTTAGTTTCCCCATCCCCCCAAATACTGTTGTGAAACAAGAATTTTTCTGCTCTTTCACCTGTTTAGTGCTGTGTAAATATTCCTTAACTGGTGTTAAAATGAACCATTTTATAGGAGGAAAGAAAGTGCCACAGAAAGTTTTCCCGTTTGCCTTTTTGTGCTGACTTTTAGTCCTGTTACATACTTTTGACAGTTCTCAGTGCTTGCAGTAGTATTTGCACATCATTAACAATTTATACTCCATGTCAAGATTTAGATAAGCTAATGACAAGTCAGATAATATATGTGCTCATTTGCACACACATAAAAACATCTTGGATAAAGAAGTACAGCAAACTGCAGAAAAGTTGCTGAATACTTTATGGTTACTTGTGCTTTATTGCTCAGTGGACATCTTGAGAATAAATTGTCTTATATTGTAGTAGGAAGAAACTTTTCCATAGGCATCTGTAATGTCTTTTCTCATGGGTGAGAAAGTTTAAAACTGTGATATCTGTATTTTGGGGTTTTTTTTTCTGTTTTAACAACCAAAAGCACTTGCACAATGGTATATTAGGTATACTGCACAATGGTATTTTAATAGCATCATTTACATTATGTAAGTGGATATTTGCATACATACAAATGCACATTGAAGTCTTAACATCTCTAGATCCCAGTGTACCTGTATGTCTTGCTGGCTAAGAAAGTGTAAACATACATTGTCCTTATGCCATGAGATAGACTTTCAATGAGAGAAAACCTGTACTAATGTCCCCCCCACCCCAAAAAAGAGAAAACTATTCAAATACCCATTTCCAAAGCAGTGCCTTTGGATGACAAATGCAGTGATTCTCCTTTGAAGCAAAAAACTGAAGCATCTCCCCCATCCTGGAGCAGTTTAAGTGTTTCATGTAAGAATGTGTTCACCACCTAATTGACTCTGGATTGTGACATGTTTTCAAGTTTCCACAAGTTTATGGACACATGCAGAAGGAAGACAAACCCCTGTGCACCTTCCCATGCCTATTAGAGGGCAGGAGTGGTGAGGAACAGCAGCTTTGGTAAGGGTGGGATGGTCTCAGCGTTAGAAAGCAAATTGGTGAGGTTTGACAGGTCGGTAATTCTGTCATAGCTGGCTTTACCTCAGAGAGTTTTATAGCAGGACTGCACTCTATATTAATAATGTCTAAAGACATAGCTGCCCTTCTGGTGCAGGCAGCATCCCAAGAAAACATTCATCATGTTTTCCTGAAGCAGCCAAATTGATTTCTTGGGAGAAAAATTTCTTTGTCTACTCCCCAGCCATTTCTGAACCCATCACCAGCTTACGATGATCTGAGCAGCTAATGAACAAATAATTACTGCCTGTTGATCACCCAGGAGAAAGGGTACAAATATTGCTTTAGGTTCTGAGTGTAAGTAACTTCACTTTTACCAGAGTGTAGTGCCCATTTTGTTTTATCACCTGTTTTATCTTTGGGGGGTTTTCTTCTCTTTTCAATCCTTGGGTTACACAGAAAGTAATGTCATATTTCCTGTGCTAAGAACAGCTTACATTTGTTTATTTTAGGTTTTAATATAATACCTGTTGCACCATCCTATGTAAGCTTTTACAAACAGAGGAAAGCAGTTTAGGTTTTGTTTACTTTGCTTGTATTTGTACAGTTCTCCCCAAGATGAAGCTCAGTTCTGCCTGACAAGTGAGGAGATGGCTAAAACCAGAGCCCATGAACCCAAGCAGAGCCAATGGTCCATGAGCTATAGTTGAGGGCAGAAGAGAAAAGGAGATGGAAACAGTAAGAGCTGCTAGGATAGTCTGATGTAAACATAAAGGGTATTGAAAGACCCCTGTATTGTAGGACATATTCTAGTCATTTTGTTAACAAGGCCTTTTTTATCATTTGAGCTTTATTGCCTAAAATCATCTGTACATAATTAGCACTAGGCATAGTGGGATTAATTACGTGATTCACATACCTAACTCAGGGCTGCAGTTACCTTTGGTGAGCATATGGAGCAGCCTGCTGGTTTGAGCTGGAGCTCCCTGCTCCTGGTACTTCTGTGCTTGTGGAAAAAGTTTTTCACTAAAGGTCGTGTACGTGCTCCTAGCACTTACCTGGATCGTCTGCACAGGAATTAAAGCTGCTCTGTTTTATGTAGGCACCACATGCAAACAAGGAAGGAGAAGTCCTGGGGGTTTCCCATCATGATGGATTAGGATGTCAAGCCCTCAGTGTAATTCCTTGCATCCCTTGCCGTGGCCCCTGTGCAGACCTGATGCTGTGGAAGGGAAGAGGTGCATCACTGCTCCCTCATCCTCCTCCCCCAGGCTGCTGCTCCATCAGCTGCTGCCACAGCAGGGCACCCACCTGGACCCCTCCTGACCTGCTGCAGGCCCAGGCAGCTTTAACAGCCCCAGCTGCTGGGCTGAGCTAACCTGATTTATTTTTGTGTCCAAAGGAAGGAAGGGACAGTCAATTTAAAGGCCTGCTGTGCCAAGCAGGGGAAATGAGCATTTGATATGGAGACATGCCTGTACCTGAAAAGAGATGTCTGCCTGCAGAGCTCAAGTCTAAATGTCAGGGTCTGCCACTACTCAAAGCTTGACCAGTTGAGTTTTCATTTTGTATTGATTTCTTTTCAGGTTTTGATCAACACAAAATGTTCACATACCAGGCTGAGTTAGCTTAAGTCATTCTCTATAAAATCACATCATTTGTACCAGGCTGCTTTGATGGAGCTCCTGCCTACACATAGGAGACATGCCCCAGGTGAGCTGGTTATTACAGTCATGATTCACACCAGCCTCATTTAAACTTCACTTGTGTTTTGGCTGTCTCTTCACTTTTCTGCTCCGCAGCATCTACAGGTGAGGTGGCAGGAACAAACATCAGATGGTCTTTCATAACATGAGCTCTTTAGTGGTCTGCTCCCCTAGAAATGTGCCCCTGTGGACGATCCCAAACTGAATCCTCTAGAACCTGAGAAGTGTGAGCTGCATGAGAGAAGAAAATGTCCGTCTCTCAATTCTGGCCTCTCATTCTCAGAAATACAAGTTTCAGATCTGTTTAAATATGAAGAGAATCCCTTCCAAGGTGGACACTACAATTATTTATGCATCTCTGTGTCACTGTTGTTGGGCCTTCCACTTCCATGTGCTCGTGATCCACCATCTCCAAGAGGGTCACGAGCAGTCAATCAGAAATGGCCTAGAAGTGTCCTCCAGAAACCTCTTTCAGGGCTTCTCCACCACCTGTTTAGAATCATTTGATGCTTCTAGTTTAGGTATGATTTAGAGGCTTAAACTCAGGCAAGTCAGTCCCCCTGAGGTGCAAGGCAATGGTGGGGTTATTCTGTGCAGTTCTGGAATCATCCTTATTTAGACATCAAATTAGATGTCTAAAGAAAATTTTATTTACTCTTGAGACTATTAGAGGGTATTTCATTATTCAAATGCATTTGCATTGTACTTGTTTGTGGGGTGATAGCAGGTAATGCAAATAAGACAAGGCTAAAGCAATATTAGAAAGTTTATCAAAGTTTTATAAAATATTTTTTTTGTCTGTTGACACTGGTTGAAGTCCTGAGGTCCTTACTTTGCTTATCTCCAGATCTTCCTTTTGCCACATAAAAGGCAGCTGAACTATCTCAGCATTTGGAATTAAATAGCCTGTCATAATTGATGCAAACCATCTTTGAAAATAGATTGGTCTGGCGATTATATAGCCAGTATTTATACAAAATTTACATTATTTATATGTACTATAAAACCATTATTGTCAATTATAGCTGAAGTTGCAACAGAGTTAATACTGGCCTAATATAATAGCTTTATTTATACAGGTCTGATTCCATGTGACAAACCCTTTGTTCCACCATAAATACCTTTTTTGCTGTTTCTTTTCCATTATTGCTTGAGTTTTGAGGAAAACTTTTTTCTCTTTAACACTGGAAGTAAACTCACTGAGTTATGCTCTCATAAATATATTGCCTTAAAATATTTAAAAGGGAGGGATCTCTTTTCCATGCATTTTCCTGGCATTTACTAGGGTGAAAGTGTTTGATTTGTTGTTGATTTTACTTTGCAGGGATGTTTTCTTTATCTTTTTTATTTATAACATGCTCATTACATGGGCATGAGAGATGCCTTGTGGATTTACAAGATAAACTTGAATGATACTGTGCAAGTTTGTCTTCTTCATTTCCAACTCTCCACGTTCCCATTACACAGGACTGATTTCCAAAAGACAAGATAAATATGGAAACCTGGCAGCTGAAAGCACCATCAGCTGGGAACTTGTGTCCTGATTGCACTGTGGAGAAAGTGATGTTTGCTTTATCCTGATTTATGAGCAGGGCAGTGACTGCCCAGGTGCTGGGCCAGCATCAGCTATTTACTTCCCTACATAAAGAGCAATGAAAGACATCAGAAAGCAGAAGGAGCAAAATTTCATATTTTTTTATGCCTCAGCTAAGTGGATCACAGTGCTAGGAGCAAGCAGCAATCCATCTTTGCTGTTCTGAGGAACATATTAACCCTTCTGGGGGCTGCATCTCACCGTAGGGTTTTGCCCTGAAATTCCTCCCTGCCATTCAAAGTCCATTCAAAACATTCCACAGGCAAAACCACTCACAGAATCATAATTCAAGGGTCTGAAAAAAAACACCTCAGTATCAAAGAGGCAGGAAAAGGAAATAAAAATACCTCCTGTGCAAGTGTTTAAAATGACATCTTAATGGATGAGTAAAAAGGAGGCAAATAATTCTTGTCAGCATTGGTTGAAAGGGTCTAAATGATTCTGCTAACTGTGCTTTTGGGTTGTTTTGTGAAATAAAAATGTGTGCAAAATCCACGTGTCTGAGGACTGACATAGCAAAAATTACTCCAGCACTGTATTAAAGGAGTAGCTGATCATCCCAAGCTGGTAACATCACGATACCATTCAAAGCATTATGAGCAGATTCTTTTCCTCCACCATCTTTAATTATTTTATAACCTAGGCCAAAAAACTTTGAAAACTGTGAGACGATATCTTGATATAGCTCTTCTTCAGCTGCCTGCTGGGTTTTCTTTGTAGAACAAAGAAAACATAATGAAATACTTATTTTTTTTTTAATTTAAGCTAAACTACATTAATTACAAGCGTAAGGGATTCATTACACAGCCACTGGTAATTGCTTCTCAGTGTCTGACATTACTTTTCACGTGCATAGGGAAGTTAGAGGAGTCCTGGCTGATGTGGAAAATATGAGTACAGTGGGTTTAAATTGCAAAAGGCATTAGGAATTTTTCCCCAATTGTGCATTTTCCGTGCTGCCATGACCAAAATGTTTACATGCCCTGTAGTAAGTGTCCTGTTTTTTCAGAGATATTTAACAAATTCTCTCTGATAACCATGTTTGATAACCATTCTAGATAAAAATACCCCAAAATCTTAGAAATATCACCCCTTAATCCGTCCTTTGCTTAGCACAGTTTACTGCTAAAGTTTTTGGAAGTTTTGGATTCTTCTAAAATCAAACTGTGTACTTGAATGTCTGTTGCATCTCATGGGTCCTATTTCTAAGGTGATGAAATTTCATATTTCAGTCACTGCTGTGATGTTTAGGAGCTGTAAGCAAGTCTTAAAGAGGAGTGTATGAACATACAGCACATGCACAATACCTGCCTCTAAAGGCTCTCAGTCTTGCAAAATGAATTGAATAACAGCAAAATAAAGCAAGGCGAGAGGAGCAAGATAAGGAAATGGATTTGCATTAACCAGACATCACAGCTGGGAAAGCGTTTACCTTTAAAAAGATTTAAATTGGTATTTTTTTTTTAATTAATACTAAATTTTAACAGCACTGTGATGCTGGTAGGATATACTGATTTGTGAAAAAACCCAAAGTATGAGTCTTTTTACCTAATGGTTTCTGAAGTGTGTGCACATAGGGAACATGGCAATGTCACCTCAGTGTGTCTTCCTGCCTTTTCTCTACCCAGAAGAGAATTTAAATCCATGACACACAAATATATTTTTCTGCTCTATGGTTTTTATATTATTCTAGGGCTCTGAAACTGTTTGAATTGTATCTTTCACAGCATCTGATCTCTTATGCTCCATCCCTTTGGTGAATTAAACATAATAATTGCTATTAACCTTCATTACAGGGTTTCTGCTTTTTAAGGTGAATATGCATTTTTCACCAATTCTTACTGTACTGATTACATAAATTGCAACATAAAATATTTACTACATTTGCTCACTGATTTTATGGCAGAAATTAATATTTGCTTCCTGATTCTCTTATGTGTTAACACAGTATGTAAAAAAAGGTTCATTTTGGTGCAAAGAATGAAAAAGGAAAGAAAATCTTGGCTGCTTTCTCAATTGTGGTGTGTTGGATTCCCAGGGCAGGGTTTGAGAATGAATTTTGTGTCCTTACAAAGCACCTTTTTTGTCATCTCTGTGTGTTCACAGTAAATGGGCAGTTGCCAGGAAATACAAATTTAGAGCTCAATATGCAGCTCTTCAGCATCAGAGCCCGATCAAACGTGATTTTTTTAGCTCAGTCATTAGTACCAGCCAGAATAATCTCTTGAGACCTGATAAAATTGGTTTGCATATCAGTGACTACATTAAACACAAGGCTGAAGAAGGCCAAGGTGAATCAGTACATGCAATTTTAATTTTCCTTTGTTTCAAATGTGCCCATGAAGTGTGGAGGCAATAAGTCATTATTTCACTGATGGTGTATTAGTATAAAGCTCACATTACACTGGGCCCTGGCCTGAGTTTGTCATCTTTTGAGAGCATTTTAAAATCATGCTGCTTGGAAGTCTTTGTGCAATCTCCAGAGCTAACAAGGCATGAGGCAGACCATTGTGGGAGACATTAGGAATAGCAAATGGTTTGGAAAGCTGAAACTCTTTCTAGAACCCGCCTGTCCGCATGTGTTTTGGGGAGACTTCCTTCTCACCTGACAAACTGCAGGTGCTGAGGAGCTGGGAATACTCAGGTCTGTGTTTTGCTGAGAGAGAAGGTGCTTCTTGGTGTTGGAGAGGGAGGGTGAGAGAGCTGAATGTGGTGCCTGGGTGAAAGAGGAGTGGCCAGCCTATGCAGGAGACAAGTAGGAGGTTTAGAGTGGCCTTCATGTTCTGCAAGTGGTTTGTGAAAACAGTGCAGAGCCCAGGACCAGCCCTCGAGGGGTTCTGGTGCCCTGCTGTGCATGTAGAGCAGCCTCGGGGGCAGTGTGGGATTGCTGTGAAGGTTTATCACAGAATCATAGAA
>VWZD01003865.1:162320-170831 GCA_013396695.1 Sakesphorus luctuosus | reverse complement strand
CCTTCTCGTAGATGGATGGCCTTAAATGGCTAAGCGAGCTCCATCTGCCCGGGTTTGAAGTTAGAGTTGTCCTTCTCCTAGAATGGTTGCCAGGGGGCTAGCAAGCCCATCCTGCCTGTGGACACACTTTATCTGACCCTTCAGCTGAGACCTGTCTGGCATGGGAGACCCTACCGGCAGCACAAACCACTGCCAGCATAGCTCTCAACCTCATGAGGGCACGCAAGCTTCTCCCCTGCAACAAGGGGGTGTCCCCGGAGAAGAACAGTTCTCTACTATATACATATATGCATATATATATGTATCTTTGCCCCTTTGGTGCAGTTATATTTGCAAGCAGCAGGGGTGCTGTCGTGCTTAGGGAGGCAGGGGCTGCAGTGAGACACTCACGACCACCAGGGGTTATGCTGCAGTGAGGCAAAGACACGGGTAGAGAGAGAAGCATTCCAGAGCTCACTTGGGAATGGTGGCCACAGGGACAGGCTGAAACCTTTCCCGTGGGCAATGCAAGGACTCTCTCACCATCTTTTGTCCCAGAGCCTTGGGGATTGGGGGAAGGCGTTGCAACTCCTCTGCATATGACACTGGCCCCTTGATGACTCTGCAGCGAATCCAGGCAGGGATGAGGGAACCACACTAGATGTGCGGAGTCGGGGGGCTGATCCAGGACTCCCTGTGCTTTCACCAGCCCAGCAAGTGGTGGCTGGGCACCCAAGCAGACAGAGAACAAAGATCTAGCTCACCAGCAAAGAGCAGGAGAGCACCAGGAAACCTCTCTCTGACCACCTCCCAAGCCAGGGAAAGAGTGAAGTCTTCCTCCCAAAAAGAGAAAACATCTCCCCCAATCCTCTTCCCAGCCATAACGTTGGAATGCAAAACTATTAGTTATCCCTTTGTTTAGGCTTTAGACAGTTAGCTGGCTCAGGGAGCAGGTAATGAGAGAGCTGTGCTTCAACAAGCCACCTTGTTCTGGCTCCCTATCCCCAGACTGCTGTGTTGGCAAGAAACAAAAAAAAAATCCATGAAAGATTTTAAAATTGTAACATGTTCCCTACCCCAGAGCTGAACAGGGCAGCTGTGTACGTCCCATAGTCCTTACAGGCCATGCCTTTACATATAGTTCCCTTTCCAGGCACTGGAAAACCACCTGATTTTGTGTCATCTCACTGGTGAAGAACACAATGCCAAAAGACTACAACAAGAAGACAAGTTAAAACAAACCCCTAAAAAAGTAATTTTTACAATTTTTTGATTTTTAATAAAAACTCATAATTTTGAAGGTCACACTGAGTTGTATGATATGGAAGTTTCAGACTGTGCTCAGCACCACAGTATCTGAGTGCCTTCTGGCACAGCATCAAGCAACCTAACTAACATCTGTCACAGCTTTTCTTTTGATTCTCATGCTTTTGTATTCTTTGTCTACCTCCCTTCTTCAAAGGCAGACATGTGAAATACGTAATGGTTCATTTGGAATATTTTTAAAGGGTAGTGTTATATGGATATGTGTTTGAATATGCTTATTTACAGAGGGGAAAATAGAAATATAAGCCTTTACACACATATTCCATACATACAAACTATGCCCACAAAATTGTAGGGGGGTAGGGCCTTAATGGATAGACTTGGAGGGAAAAGAGGAGTCTGTTATGGAAAAATCTGATTAGCATTGCTTTACTGGGCTTTTGGGAAATTCTGAGTGTGAAGGGACTACTGGAACTAACCCATGTGCACCTGAGAGGATGTAGTATCCTTCCTGAGGGCTGTGCATCAGTATCACATCCGCTAAAGCACTCTCACACTAGCATCATCATGTAATGCTATCTGCAAATGTCAGGGTGATACTGCTGCTATAATTCTTAGAGTTATTCTTTCTGGTTTCAGAACTCCCTGCACAGTCCTTACTCAAGCTGCGCTTCCTTTGAAGTTAGTAAGAATACAGAGACCAGCATGGGGAGTGTGCATGAAGGCTTGAAAATTCCATAATCTGGTGAGCTAATTTATTTGGCACTGCCGTATTTTTATTTTCTTGAAATTTCTTTCTCATCTGCCTACCACTGTTTTGGAAAACAGCAGCAGTCTACCTCCTTTACAAATCACTAGCATCAGAAATTGCAGCCATTATCCATAGGCTACATTTCTGCATCCATTTCACCAGGAACTGCACACACTTCCCTTAAGAGAATCTCTTCTTCATACTTGATCTGTTGTCTCCCTGTTGAAAATATCACTGACACCACTGAGGCTAACAAGGTCAAGTGCTTTGAGATGGAAGCCTTTTGTACTGATGAACAGCTGAAGGATGCGACATATGTTTTAGGGCCCTAGCAGCTGGCTCAGTGAGAGCCTCTTGGGTCTCTTTTAATGATAAATCCAGACCCTGCTACTTCATCTCAGCATAGAAACAGCAGCATGTTAACATTCATCCAAACTCCTGCGTCTGTCATTAATGCAGCCCCTCCACTGTAGTTACATGGCAGAGCACAGCTGACATATCCCCTGTCCTCCCACCTCACAGAGAAATAGAGCAGGTTATGCATCAGTGCAGCATTTAAATGCCATTTGACTGAAAACTACTGATTACTCCACATGTTTTATGTCTCTGGGTTGTTTTTTTTTCAGTTTTTCTGAATGCCAGCTCATCACAGTTTTTTCTTCTTCTTGTTATTTTCTGTATTCCAAATATATATAAATGTATGTGTGTATCTCTTTGTCTCTCTCTATATATAAAGCTTTATAACCAATGCTTATGAACTGTGCCACTCATACACACAATAAAAATAAAACAGAAATATCTGCAATGGTGTCTGCAGGAACAAATCAGCTCAATGCTGCACAAGGTCCCAAAGGTCACAATCTCCCATTGAGCCACACTCAGAGAAAGGAAAGAGAATAAAAAATTCAGCTACAAATGCTTTCTTTAGTAAAAAGTTTTGAAGCTACTGGTCAGGAAGGAGGAAGTTTTTTAAGTTCTCCTCCTTTAGCAGTCTTCAGTCCTCAACTTTATCCTTTAACAAGTACTTTGGGATCATTGAGAGTGAAAGGTGCTATATAAATGAGAGATGTATTAATAAAATTCCCAACTGCAGTTCAGCTGCAAATGGGAGCCCATCCTGCTCAAGGCTGGAGTAATTCTGCTAGGCAACCACAGATGGTGTGACAGATGATCTCAGCAGCCCATCCTTCTATGTTGTTTTTTAGTTTAAATTAAAACAAAAAAAATTATAAAGCTATCTTGGCTTTCTACAGATTTCAAGGGCCTTAAGTTCATCTTCAGAGCTAGGTTTGGTCCCTTTACAGCTATTCCTTGTCAGAAAGTTTTATACCTGAATCCAGATGGGAAAAGAATGTGTATGCTAGACATTTGCTTCCACCTTGCTACAAATGGCAGGGGAGGGAGAGACATGAATGCCTCGAATAAATTAATATTTCTTGTGGAGAACAGATGCAGACTTGTCATCCAAGAATGACTTCAAAACATCAGGATTTCTGCTTCTGTCCCAGCAATCTGAATATCCAGTTATCCTTTAAGAGACTTTCTTTGAGGTGCTGATTCTTTCTAAGTACTTTGAGCCCTGACGCTTGCATTGGAGTTAAGCTATAAACTGCCAGAAGACAAGGACGATTTATGTAATATGGAGACAAGAAGAAAAAATGAAAAGGGTATGTGAACACAGTGTGGAGATAACCTGTTATTAGACCTGTCAAAGAAAAAGTTCTGGATGTTGGAAATTCTTCTGACCTCTGTAAAACCATTGTGATCATGATACAGTGGAGTTATACCAAAGCACAATAATAACCATTGATCAATGCCAGTGTTTTTAATTGACTGTTACTTACAGATGTTTAACTCTGCTCCAGAACATTCTGTTTTTCTCAGTGTTGTGGCCTAAAACGAGACTTACTGCAGAACTCTAGAAAACCAAGAAAGTTAGGACTTTTGTACATAGTTGCTGATGGAACGTATTGTGATAGAAAGCCATTTGTAAAATAAAACACCTTTTTAAAAATTACTGAACAAGTCTAAATGAAAATGAGCATAAAAAGTAAGCATTTTTAATTTACCAGGGCAGACATTTTACCCTCATAGATTTTGGCTGTAGATTTAAGGAAAATCCTCCTTCCCTTCCTGAGTCTGACAAAGATTATGTAGGTACATTATTGACTCAAAATGTAGATTAGTGTATGACTTTGTTGTTGGTCACTGGGCATCATTCTTAATCCTCTTTAATCTTTTAAACTCTAGATCATTTATTGAGATAATGCCAAAAATAGGATTAAAAATCTAATTCCTAAATGTAAAAGTAAATTTGGTTGCTTTTAAAAGTCAAGCTCTCAAATATTATTGTTGTTTGGAAATATTTATTTTCCCCACCTGTAAACCATAGTATAAATATGAGCATGACAATAAAGTCAGTGGTGTGATACCAGAGCTTGGCCCATTTGTCCTAGAGTGTCTGAAAATAAATTGTAAAGACTTCTTTTGGATGTATTGTTTATTTCTAATTTTAATATAATCAAAATCTATGCTTCAGTTTAATTTTTTCTGTATTAGAAGTTTTATTATCAAAATACTTTATGATCCAGAGCATATGCAATTAACTCCATGGAAGAAGTTAAAAAGAAACTACATTGTGTGGGGACAGGTTTAACCCCATCTGGCAACTCAGCAACTCAGCAGCCACTTATTGACTGCTCCACCACTGGGATAGAGGGGAGAATTGGAAAAGCGAGAAAAGTCATGGGTTGAGATAATGGCAGTTCAATAGGTAAAGTAAAAGCTGTGTATGCAAGCATGCTGGAGATCAGCCTTGTGGAAAGGGGCCCAAGGATCCTTGTCAATGGCATGTTGAATATGAGTCAGCAGTGCCCTGGGAGCCAAGAGGGCAAACCATGTCCTGGGGGGCATCAGGCACAGCATCGCCAGCCAGTCAAGGAGAGTGATTTTCCCACTCTGCTCTACCCTTCTGTGGCCTCACCTTGAGTACTGTATGAAGTTTTGGGTACCACAATATAAAAAAAGACTGTTAGAGAACTATTAAGGTCCATTTATTAATATTATTAGAGATGACTCTGCCCAAATTAAGGTGCAAACAAGACCGTATGCCAAAGTCAATAGTATGGATTTGATTTAGCCATAAATATAAGGCACAGAGAGAGAGAGAGGGCAACAGAAATAGGAAAAAGGAGGGACGGAGAAGAAAAAGAGGGACAGAGAGATTAAATAGGAAATATATCACCACTCCAGAAACCTGACAGTGTCCTGTAGGTCTTGTTCTTATGGTCTTCTTGGTGGTGAGGGTCCCACAAAACATAGAGTCGGATGGATTAACATCTGTTCAGATGCCCAGGCACCTCCCCTGGGGAAGCTTTGCAGTCTCTTGTGACAGAATATGGATTTGTTGTATCACTTAGATCATGTGCAGTCATCTGGTGGTAGAAAGCCTCAAGAATGAGTCAGAGAGGCGCTTTGGGGGGGTTTGATGGTTTATGATCCTTTCTCAGATGCCTCTCATGTGAACATCCTGTGTGTATCTTGTCTTTCCAGAGCAGGGGGTTTACTCCTGTTTTATGTGGAGAGATTTTGCCATTATACAGTCTTCTGCTCCACCACCCACTGAACCCAGCCAGGCTGATTCTTAACTGAGTTTGGATAGATTCTTTGTGGATACATTCTTCTTCCCTGAGCCTTGTTTACCTCTCCTTAGACCTGAAATAATTGAACAATAGTCTTATCTGAAGTTCCTATCATAGTACAAATTCCAGTCAGGAGCCATATTCAGGGGAGGGAGGGTAGTCACAGATGCACAGTTGCTTCTTTGCAGTTTGACAAAAAGTCTTTCTATGATTTTGACAATGTTTAATACATTAACAATATTCCGTCTCTCACAAGAACATCCAGAGGAAATCCATGAGGATGATGAAGGGTCTGGAGTGGAAGCCTTATGAGGATCAGCTGAAGTTGTTTGGTTTATTCAGCCTAGAGAAGAGGAGACTGAGGAGAGACCTCCCTGCAGTCTTCAACATCCTCACAAGGGGAAGCGGAGGGGCAGTTAACCACCTCTTCACTCTCATGACCAGTGACATGACTCAAGGAAATGGCATGAAGCTGAGTCAGGGGAGGTTTAGGGTAGAAATCAGGAAAAGGCTTTTCAGTTAGAGGGTCGTTGGGCACTGGAACAGGCTCCCCAAGGAGGTGGTCACAGCACCAAGTCTGTCTGAATTCAAGAAATATTTAGACAATGCTCTGAGGTACATGGTGTGATTGATGGGGGTGCTGCACAGGGCCATGAGTTGGACTTGATGATTCTAGTGCATCCCTTCTAATTCAGCAGATTCTATGATTCTAAGCAAAACAAACTAAGGAATTAATTCACTGTTTTGACAGGCAGATGTTCAACCACCCCCAGGACAGCAGAGCTCCATCATGTGGAGTGGTGACTTGGAAAGACAAACACCATTACTCTGAACATCCCCACTTCCTTCTTCTTCCCTCAGCTTTATATGCTGAGGATAACACCACATGGTATGGGATGTCCCTGTGGTCAGTTGGGGTCAGCTATCCCCAGCTTCTTGTGTATCCCCAGTCTACTTATTGGAGGGCTAGCATGAGGAACAGAAAAGGCCTTGACTCTGTAAAAGCACTGCTCAACAGTAATTAAGCTATCCCTGTATTATCAACATGGTTTTCAGCACAAATCCAAATCATAGTCCTAAAACATCTACTATGAAGAAAATTAACTCCATCCCAGTCAATATGAGCACAGTGCAATACCGTCTGCTAGGAAGAAAATGCCCTACATAAAAACTTCATGTAGCAATGCATTTTGAAGCAAAATGATCCCTGTACTTTATCCAGTGTGGTGTTTTACATGTTCAAGCCTTCACAGGCAGAAGAAGTGAGATGGAGATGTGAGGCAAGCAGTCCCTTACAATATTTCCATATTCCAGATATCACACACAACATAGCTGGATTGCTGTAGCCCTGAAGGTAGTGTGCAAGTTCAAGCCCACTCACAGCCAGGGAATGCAGAGAGAGAACAACACAACAATGCCTGTGCTACCACTGCTATAAATCAGATCAAAAGGAGGACAATTATCAGGTTGAATGTTTAAATATATTTTCATATTTCCAGCCCAGAAGCAGCCAAGAAAGAGCTGAGAATATGTCATTAAATCACCAATAATATAATCTAAAATTGCTTAAGGTTGATGGGAGTTTAATCAGTCCCCCAAATGGAGTGCCTCCTTCACTCCCCCTCTAGTATTGATGGCTACAGCCTGAGTTGCAAAGGAGCTGGAAGTTACCAGTATAGAAAACTTACTCTCAAATTTAAGACATACCAGTGAAGTTATTGTTTTTATTGCTGAAGACCTCCCTTAATGTGCAAGTTGACTTGAACATGAAGGAGCAACTTCTCACTAACTAAGTTTAGTTTAGCATCACTAACGCAGAAGTTCCTACTTACTTGCATGAGATACTAGCTGGTACCAAAACACACTTTACCTGATGGCCAAAGTAATTGATGTTCCTTATCTAAGTACTTTATATTGTCAAAAATAAATACATTAACAGAGATTAACATTCCTTAAATCTGGAAGATTTTGCGGGAAAAGTCAGTCTTATTTTCATAGATTGTACTGCATACTGGGAGTTTTTTATAATTTTTTCATTAAAATGAAAGTATCATCTTTAAGAATTTTACTACAGTCCTTCTTTTCACTGCACAATTCACAGTTGGGTTTGTCTTGCATCAGTAGCAATTCTGTGGCAGTGGCCATTGGGCCTTCGAATTCCCTGTGTCAATATGGTAGTTTCCATATTCATTTGTTATCTGTGTTTCATTTTGTTTTACATGTGAGAAAAAAATGTCCATGTATTTCTGAAGTACACTTTGGGAGTTACAAAATTTTTAACCAAGATTACCATATTTCAAAGAGTTACTGTGCCTCTTGTCAGACATTTAGTAGGCATTTCTGGACTCAGAAACATGGGGATTTTTAATTGTAATTGAGAGAACCTGTAGATCTGGCCATAGTATAGACTGCAGCAATAGTGTCTTATAACACGAACACAACGCCTAATTGTTATTCATCAGGTTGCAAAAGCTTCAACCTAACAACTCCATTATAGATGTACTCCATTCCAGCGATTCAGACTAGGTGAATGTCCTAGTTAGAGCAGCCAGGACCATAATATTACTGTGTGGGTGTAACCAAAACTGTGTATTCTACACCCTCTACATCATTTCTAAGAAACTGTTAACAATGAATCCTTTGCAGCAGCTGCCCAGGGCACACCTCCCTGCTCAGGCTACAGGCTGGATGTTAGAGAACCCTGTGAGACAGGGTCTTCACACCAATGACTCAGGTGTGGTAACTCCCCTCTGGGGAGGTATAAGCACCTTCACACCCAGCCTGAGGGGTCATGTCTGCTAACGGGCCATCAAGGAGTCCAAAAATATCTCATGACTCACAGAGTAAATCACCCATTGTGAAATTCTTTGCCCT
>VWZD01003865.1:79820-157320 GCA_013396695.1 Sakesphorus luctuosus | reverse complement strand
CTGCTGATTTGGAGAATCACCTGATCATCTGTTACCTTCTTTTTTACTCAAAAAATTTCTCCTAATTTGTCCTCCACTGTCTCACCACAGCAGAAAAGTACAGGGTAATTTTAACTTCTTCTATAAGGTCTTGAATCAAAGTGATTTTCAAAGGGTCAAGGCACGCTTACAACACTTGGCCATCTACATATGTTCAAGCATGCCAATGGATCTAGTTCTGTTTTCCTTCTTTGAGTTTTCTAACAACAGAAAAATAAAGACGTAGGAAAAAATCAGTTTAAAAATGTAGTGAGCTATCAAGAAAATATAGTAACTTTCAGCAACAAATGTTACAGCTAACTTCTAAATGCCTCAAAGTAAGTGCTATATTAAAAATTATGGGAAATTCCTGATCACAATAATTATTTTTATGACAGTCATAAAAAGAAAATTTATTACTATAAGCAAAATATGATGTCAGACCTTTTCTACTTAAAAAGAATATTTGTCACACTGTATTTCTTTCTCCATTCAAACAAGGAAATAGAGCAGTTTTTGTAATGGTAAAAATAAGTTCTGATTTCTTTCCTACAGTCGCAATTCAAACTAATCATTCCTTAATATTTTAAGTCAATAATACCCAAGAATTAGCTAATAAAATGCTTTTTTTTTCCTTTTTAATTAAAACCACATCCACATATCAGACTGGATATACTTCAGTTTAACTTGTTTAAGGACCGAGCCACAAAGTATTGAAAACACAAATAATTAAAGTTCAGAACTTTGTCAGTCTCTGAAGAAAACAATTAGTTGCTAAAATTATGCAATTGCAGCCTCAGCTGCAAGCTTCTTGGCATCCTTCAGTCTAGTTCTCCGATGGCTTATTAGAAAACCTATGATTCTACTAAACACAACATTGTCAGAAAAGGATAGAGTCTATATCAGAAAACTCAGCAGTGAAATATTTGAAGAAGATATAGGAAAAAAATTAGAACTACATATGCTATATCCTTTTTTAAGAATTTGATTAATTATGGAACAGCAAAAGACAAAGTGCAAAAGTTTCACTCAAAAAGAAAATAAAGACAGAAAGAAAGAAAGTAAAAAAATCTCCTGGAACATCTGTTTAAATACAAGTTGTATGGTTCAAGTCTGAAAACCAAATAATCAAGGATATTCTTGCAGCTAAATTCAGATCATGAATTAGGACTTCAGTTCAAAATCTCCTCCACAACATATTATGCTGGGAATTGGTTTAAAGTGAAGACATTACCAGACAGCTTCACAATGTCCAGAGACAGAAAGATCACACAGACTACATTTTCCAGAAGAGATGAGGACTGCTGTGGGGGAAGGAACCAAACAAACATGCTCCCCAGAGAGATTTGAACTGATCGTTGGTGGGGCTGCGTGGGATATGTGAAAATGTAACCGCTCCCTTCCCCAGGGTTTATAAGTGCGTGCACAACCGTTAATAAACTGATTTGATTATGTCCTCCAGCTAGTCAGGTCCAAGTCTTCACTGTCACATATGGTGCTCTGTAACAGAGACATTCATAAGGATGCTGGGAACAAGGAGATTAGAGGCTTCTAGGGAGAAGGGCACGCGTATGTACATCATCTCATCAGTAACAGGATTTAGGACTCTAATAATAGAAAAAGAAGACAAAAGGCACAATGTGAGGGCTGAGGGGATGAGAGGTGGAATTTCCTGGGAATAAAGGTGAACAGCTGAAGCTTTGTGCCACCTGTTAAACGGGCAGAAAAAGACTGAGCAAAATGAAGTTAATAGTAATTTTAGCTTGGATTTACAAGTATGTGCAGAGGTTTCCACAGGACGAAACCTCTCAAGTAACTACTTTATCAAGAAATGAAACTGGGGACTTTATGACAGATGTGTCCAACATGGCAGTGCAGATTGGTGTGGCTGGTGTAGCTGAGGCAGCACAGGCAACAGGTATGGCAGCAGGTGCCCCCCCCCCAAGCCTTTCACAGGCAGTCAAGAGATGCACAGGGCGGGCGATGATGCAGCATGACAAGCCCCTGGCAAAGCCAAGAAGCAAGGACTGGGCGCAGTGCGTGCCAAGTGGCAGCAGTGCTTTGTTCTGCCTACACAAAAGCATAGAGAGATGCCATCACAGGAACGGCACAGGCCCAAGTGGTAGTGGTGCTCCGCAGGGCTGGAGCAGGTAGTAAGGGAGGTGCTGCCTCACCCAGTGGCTCCCCTCCCACTGAGGCTGCTGTGCCAGGGAGTGATGAGAACAGCAGTCGCAGGGAGCCCAAAACTTACTGGGACAGCACACCACTCATGGAGCCATTTTCTTCTTGCAGCATGGTGCCCAACCATCTTGTTTTTGCTGCGTGACAGCTGCAGGAGTCACTGCTGCGGCATCAAGAGAGAGTGAAAATTCATCTGTTGTCTCCCTCATTGAATGGCTTCTAGTGGTTGATATGTGGGACTGGTTTTGGTTTCTCCCTGTTCTTCCTTTTTTATTCAAAAGACATCCCAAAGGTTACTGGCTTGGACTAAGAACTGATGCAATGTTATGAGAAATAAATAAATGGGTTTTTTTCAAGTAAATGAATTAATCAAAAGTTACTAACAACAAAAAGGGGGGATGCATGCATTTTAAAGGGGTTTTTCTTTTTTACTAACCTATAGGTGTATCATGGAAATATACAGTGGTGAATCAGGTGTTGTGAAATAAATGTAAATTAAGTAAAACCCCACCACCACATGGCCACCATAGAAGCAGCGATCTTACTTAATCAAGACCCTGCCTCTGAACATAACATAACCAATCAAAGGCGAGGGAACGCCCTTTCTGTTACGTGGATGGGGTGGGATTGAGGAGCCTTTAAAGGAGGAAAATCTGATTTTGGAAATGTGCTTTTGGGGACTGGAATTAGCCAGGGCACCACAACACGTGTTTGTAAGTAAACCTTTCTGATTGTTATTTTTCTTTGCTTCACGGACCTTGTTATAATTGTAAAAGTCAATAGAGAATTTTTCTCACAATGTCACTAGAAGCTTTATTTTTTCATAAACTGTTTCTTCAGCAAGGACAGAGATCAGATCCAGGCTACGAACTTACTGCATTAATTTTCAAGGTTTAATTTTCTAATAAGTGCAGGTACCATAAGAGGTATTACAAGACATGGCTATGGGTTTAATTAGTTTTGGGTTGTTTGTGATGTGTTTAAAATCAATTAGTAACCCCTCTGTGATAATTTTTTCTGTTAGATGTTATAGAATTTCACAGGTAGAATTGTTCTTATCTGCAAGTCAAAAAATTCAAAACTATCATATGCTTTAAATCCTGCTACTTTATAACAGATTGGTGGCCTAACACTAAAACAAGGTATTTTCTGTTGCTTATGGAAGACAGTGGTTTATAATAATTCGTCAACCTCTAAAAGCTTGCAGCATTCTGTACAGTTTCTAATAATTGTTTCTATTTCCCTTTACTAACTGCTGTTGTGAAACTCCCCTTATGTAGAAGCTAACAGATAATTATTTGGTAACTGTGGGGAAACACACCAGACTATGAAGAGCGGAAATGTTATAAACAATCACCCAAATAACCAATCATTTTGGTATAAAGGGTAGTTTAATTTTATAAATAATAAAAGCTATAGAGTAAACAGTGCTGGGTGCACTGGGAGTCTCCGCTCCATCAGTGACACCCATTCGAGCTCGCAGGCTCCTTTTTTATACAGTTCAAGCAGGTTTATCTTTAACCAGTTCCAATAAATGATTTTCTTCTTTCTCCATCTTGAGATCCTTTCATCTGATTCTTCCTGTTGCTTCTCCGTCGTCATGGGGCTGGCATCTTCTTTGGTGTGATTCTTAACTTAAAATTTAACTAGAGACAATCTTGTTAGTTAAGCCTTATTTGTTGTTTTGAGGTGTTTCTTCCTTATCTTGAGTGGGTTTACTTCTCTATTGTATTTAGGTATTCTCGGATTATCTTTGGTCTGCACTGTATTTATTTTACTTCAAAAGGCTGCTTGGTTATTAACTGGCTTTCTTCTTTTACTACCATTTTGTATGTTAAACTAAGTTCATGTCTGGCTTATAGTTGTTCCGTTGCTACATCTTTACAGCATATTCTGCAACACCCAGATTCAGTGCTTCCAGAATCCCACTGAATGATTTGGCAAGCCATACAGTATACTTTATTATATTTTTGACATGAATTAGGCCCACATTTATCACAGAAAGAACGGGCTTTAATTGTGAACCTCAAGGACAGTGCTGAAGAACCTCCCTGAGCCTGAGAAACTGTATAATAGAGACTTGTTGCTGAAGTTTTAAAATTATGTGGTTTTTACTTGTACTGGGATTTTTACTTGCAGAAGTTTTTTATCACCTCTCCTAGTGTCTGTTATCACTCCTCTGCAGGGCTATTACCACCACCCCATCCTGTTCTTTGTGTCTCCTGGAGGTTTCTTTGCTCTCCTGATGGCTCATCCCAGTAGCTTCTTAAACACTGTATTGTTTCTTCCAGGCTGGGCAATAGCCCCCCCTCCATGGGGAACTCCCAGATGATCCCAGACCCCACCCCTGCACAGCCACGGCTGCTGCGGTGCTGCCCAGGAGGAGCTCCCGGCCTGCCTCCACACTGCTGGAGTGGCCGCAGCCACCGGAGCTTGAGTGGAGCCGTCCCCGAAGCGCCGGGATGAACTGGAGCAGCCGCCACCAGTCCGAGGGAAGCTGCTCCATGCTGCCTCATGCAACATAGCTATGGCTGCTGCCCACTTCCATCCCCATCCTGATACTATTGGCTATTTCCCCTGTCTGTCCCCAAACCATGCATTTCTGTTCGGTGTTATTCCCCCACTTTCCCATTCTCTAGCTAGGCATCTAATGACCTTCCCCTTCCGGAGTTCTTACCCAATCCATCCCAGATCCAGCATCTTTCCCCCAGGAACTTATAAAAGCCTTGTGTATTTCAAAATAAAGATCTTTTGCCTTACTTCCGTACTGGAAACATCTCCTTAGGCAGGCAGGAGACCTCTCCCCTGCCCCCAACGCTGCACAGGTAACAACACTATTGAGTGAACAATTTTGTGATAACTTAATAGGAATATTAATTTGACCAATAGTTGATACAATATCTCTTCAGTTTTATTAAGATGTGAATTATTACTGACTGACTTCAGCTTTCTCTAATAGGCGCAGTTAAACATAATTGTCATTATGATTCATAGATACAGACTTATATAGTTTGGAATCATTTAAACCAAGTTTGAAACATGGTTTAAAGGCAGTCAGTAACTGAAAATTCACCATGTCAAGTTATTTCTCTTGCAATTTGTTTATTATTATCAAACTGGTATTTCATATTAGAGCCTAAAAGACTAATATTGAAAAAGTAAGACAGATTTCTAAAAGCATATATCCTCATATACTAGGAAATCTCTAACAGTAAGCCATGTTTTGAAGTACATAGAAAACATTTGCATTATCATTACAGTGGTTTTGATCCACTTTCTAAGAGAACTATTTGGCACTGCTTGATTTTCTTAAAATACCTTTCTGATGCAAATGACAAAATCCAAAGTTGACCTTGCTAACTGTTCTCTAAGCTGCTCAAATAGATGATAATATCTAATGAAACTAAGAATTTGTGTTTGTAATAATTTTTACGAAATTTTCTAGTAGCCTTGTCGAGTGTTCCATCGATTTAAGACCAGCAAATAACAAATTATATCTTTCCTCATTTACCATGCAAAAACAAAAAAAAGGGGGAGTCTAAGTACCTTTGATCCATAGGAATGTTTATGAAGGAATTATATGTTTTGAATTTTAAATTGAACATGGGGAAAGGATATGTTTATGTTTTACAGGTTTTCTGTTAAAGTTATTTCCTCATCAGATAGCAATTCAAAGACCAAAGAAAGGTGTAGCTAAATACTGCTAAGCTAGGAACAGGAAGAAGAGAATGGTAATTTCTCCGTTTACAGTCATAAGACACAGCAAAATAAAATCTAAAATCTGTTTGTGTGAATGCATGAATGAAGGCTGGTCTGAGTGTGTGTGCACATATGTAAGTATATGAGTATGTGAATATGTGACCATTACTGCATTTTTGCCTTACTTACACAATACACAACCATTATACACAAGCACCCTCAGATAAAAGTCAAAAGACATATAAGCCCTGGATTGACTAAAATTACTCATTTGCAGAAATACTTAGCTTAAATTAAAGTTTTTAGGAACAAATCCTGGATTAAAATCATCCTCAGATAAAAGTTAAAGGCTGAAAAATATACAAACCCTGAGTTGATTAAAGCTAGTCATTTGATTAAAGTTATTAATTTGATTAATGTTTACTTGTTGGTACAATTGGTTAGCTTAAATACAGGTTCTTAGGAATATACTCTGGATTGAACAACAACTCATCTTAGGATCACTTTGTATTAAGAGTGGTTTGTATTTTTCTGTTTATGGTATTGCAACACAGCTTTATCCTGCAATTAAAAAATTAAAAGGTGAAGGCAGGACAAGGCTAAGAGAAGAAAACGGCCCAAATAATTCCAGACATGTTCTGTTTATCTTACCAAGGTTGTTCTGTTCTACTCATGGAACCAAAGTCTAACACAATAGACTCCTATGCCATAAATTAAGTAAACTTGGATGTTTAAAATAGGTTTGAGAGCCCAGAGCCAAGATTTTCTAGAATAAAAGCCAAGATTTTACAAGTTTGACAGGTCATGTCATTGAACGAAGAGAAAGCAGAAGTACAACAGTGATGAAGTTGCTTCAAGTCCACCAGAGGGAGAAAGTCAGGAGACCACTACCCAAACTACAAGTCAAAAGGGAAGTTCTGCTCAAGATTTCACCTAATCATTAATATAGAAGTTAGAAGGTGTAACTATGAACCCAAAATTGTATTAATGGTTAATTTTACACATACAGACCAGGCAAGTTTTGCCCAGTATGAACTAGCTTGCCTCCAAGGTTGTTATTAAATACCTTTGCTGCTATAAGAAAAGAAGTCTCTTAGCAGTTTCTTTTATTCTGAGGTTTTTCAGCTTCAAAGCAGGGAAGTGTGGGAGATGGTTTAAAGTGAAGGCATTAGCAGATGGCTTCACAATGGCCAGAGACAGAAGGATCACACAAGGACTACATTTTCCAGAAGAGATGAGGACTGCTGGGGAGGAAGTGACCAGCCACTCATGCTCCCTGGAGAGATTTGAACTGATTGTTGGTGGGGCTGCATGGGATATATGAAAATGTAACTGCTCCCTTCCCCAGGATTTATAAGCACGTGCATGATGGTTAATAAACTGATTTGATTATATCCTCCGGCTAGTTGGATCCATGTCTTCATTGTCACATGTTACATATGGGAAATTACAACCTGATTTTCCAAAAATCTCTCTCTGCTTAAAGTAGCACCTGCACATATTCGCTGTGTGATTGCTATTGGAATTTGTGAGATTATATGTATATATAAATTGGTTAGGTACTTCTTCAAATTTTGCCAAAGCATGTTTGTCTAAGTCGTTATGCAGAGTAGTATCTGTGTTTGAGCTTGGATGAGGAATGGCTTTTGAACCAAATCTCCTGACTGCCCCTCACCATGCATCCATCTGCATCTTGGAGCAATCCCTAAACACATGAACAAGGCCTCTTTCAGATGAAACTAAGCTTCAAGATGTGCTCAAGGAGGGCAACTCATGCAGTCTAAATGCAAATAGGATTTCAGCCCATGTGTCTAGGTTTGAGCTATCAAACTGCCAACTCCCCCAAGAACAGAGAGAAAAGCCTCTTTTCGTCCACCAAAGAAAGGAAGAAGAAGGAGGGGGGGGGAAACTTCAAACTACGTTTATACTAACACCATATGTATTTTACAGAAAAGGAAAAGAATTAGAAGAAATTACACACTTACACAAGCTAGAATACAGCAAGACGCAATTTCCCCACCCCTCAGCAAACACACAAATTCAGAATTTGACCCCAAATCACTTCAAAAGACTCAGTCCCCAGAGAAACAAAACCCAAGCAGAGAGGAGAGAACTAGAGCAACACATTTTACTTTCCTGTGATAACTGTGAATCAGTGGTGGACCTGGTCCCCACATCTCTGGGGCAGCATCATGTGTCCTCCCAAAAGGAAGGCTAAAAAATGACTGACTTAACCACTCCCATACTGGTTCTTACTTCCCTGGAGATGATGTCATAATATGGTATGGAATACAAAATTACTGGCTAGAAGAAGTCAGCTGTTAACTCAGCCCAGCTCAAGTCAGCTGACAGCTTCAGGCCTAGTCTGAACTTTAAAATCTAAATTTAGGCCCACCTAGGTGAACCCAGAACACCATGGGACTGTGTCTGAAGTAAAAATCGGTCAAATGTGTGTAGTACAGACATGACATCCTCAGTACAAATTGTTTCACTCCACAGATAATAGTCCACATGACTTATTATCACAACTTCATATCCATTTCTGTAACAGGACTTAGAAGCCCAAAGAAGGATCTTAGGTTAGGAAACCACAGCATACACAAGTAAAAGCCAGACCAGATCTGAGAAAGAGATGTTCCCTGGTCCGTCTTTCCTGATACATTTCCTTGGTAACTATTTCCTAGAATATGACTTACATACACAAATTTAGACTACCCAAAATACAGTGGCAGTCACTTTTTTCTTCCAAAACAGTAGAACAGATAACTCTTTCTACTCTAAAGAATAACCCAGGAGGTGAAAGCATTTTTCGCAAGGTTCAGATCCTCAGCACTCATATTTTGTGTTCTAGACTCTAAACTGTAGGTATAGGCACTGGCCATCTTTTTCATTGAATGTATTCCACTGTAAAGACTATAGCTGAAGAAAGTGTAGAAGAAAGTTTTTGTGAAGAAGGTGTAAGAAATCAAAAAGAAAACCTAAATTCAAAGAGCAGCATTTTTTAGGTTCCTATTTGCTTTTTGCTCTGTTTCTGTCTTTTCTATGAGACTTTCACTGGGTAAGTAATATGTCCAAAACTATCAGGATCACAAATTGCTCTCCCATTCAAGAAAGGGGGAGGGGGGGGCTGTGTGAAATAGTGATAACATATTTGTTGCTCTCCTTTACTGGTCTGTGAAACTATTTAAAGTGAGAACATAATCCTGTAGGATTCAGGCAACTTTCCTGGGAGCTGGAGGCTTTTTGTTTGATTTCCAGGTGAAGGAATGAAAATCTGGTGTCCCTTGACATGAAGAATGCATCAAACCCTTGCATTGGTTTACCACTATTATCTGTCTCGCCATTCCTGCCCTGGTGAAAAGAAAGAAAGTGCTCTTACTGCTTTTGGAAGAACAAGGATGTGCTGGAGAAATGAACTCAACTCAGCAGGAGAAATGAACTCAAAAATAGATTACCAGTCAGAGCTGCAATTTAATAAAAAGATTACAATAAATGCAATGATATAGGAAAAATTGATTTTAACCCCCAAAACCCAGATGCATAACCCAGCACCCTGGGACCCAAACAGAATGGTGTTCATTAGCCCCCGTGCTGACCCCCACGTGGGCCCCCTCAGTCCACACTAAAAGGCAAGGAAAACCTGTTGGTGAGGATGATGGTTGCAGTCCAGATGAGAGTGGCAGACACAGTCCTGTTGACGTTCTGGTGCTCCTTTAGATCCGATGAGTAGTACCAGAAGTCCCAAACCCCTAAGATTGTATATGGTCAGGTACAGATGGGAATGCCCAGTACCTCCCCCAGGGCAAGGAGTTTCACAATGGGTGATTTACTCTGTGAGTCATGGGATACTTTTTGGACTCCTTGATGGCCCATGAAGCAGTTAAATGCCTCCCTGACACCCAATCCCATCAGATCTTGGAAGCTAAGCAGGGTCAGGCCCATTTAGTACTTGGAGGGGAGACCTCCTGGGAATACCAGGTGCTGCAGGTTCTAGTCCTGAGGACTTCACTGTCACCGTCCAAGGTCACTGGGCCATGGCAGGTGAACCTAGGAACAAAGAGTGGGGCCAGTTTTGCACACGCTGTGCCTCATCTAAAAAATCCACTGCACAGGCTTGAAGGATACACCCATGTGGGGAGAGCCCTTCCTAAATCTTCGTTCACAAAGCCTAGTGTGGTAGTTTGGGCTTTAGTTTTAACTAAACCTCAAGTTAGCCCACTCAGAGAATCTACATAGATTAGAAGAGACAAGTATCACCTGACGTAAGCAACCAAAGAAATATTTCATACCAGATGACGCAAACCTGAGATATGAATACAGGAGTAGGAGGTGTTCTCTCAGTTCCATCATGTCTGCAGTAGAGGCAGGACACGCTCCAGCTGTCCTGCTGGAGTGGGCCTTGCTGTGGCTGCCACTACTTTGCATTTGCTTTGAGTTAAGGGAAGTAGAAACATTTTGTTGTTACTCTTTCTGTTCTTTGCTAGGTGTCTTTTAGGGTGCTTATTCACCTAGAGTAATAGAATCTGTTTTTGATGGGGAGTGGGGAGTTATTTGTTATTTCTAACTTGTGTAAGTGTGTGTTATATTGTAGTTTCTCTTATTTTTTCTTTTCTTTACATATATATATATAGTTAGTTTATTTTTTATTTTAGTTTATTTTTTATATATATAGTTAGTTTATTTTTATTTTTTTTTCTTTACATATATATATATAGTTAGTTTAAGTATAAACTGGTTTGAGTTTCTAGGTTTTTTCCTTTCTCCCTTTTCTTGGCAGGGGGAGGAAGGCTTTAACTCTATATTGGGCCGTTGGCATTTTGCTAGCTCAAACCCGAGACGCCTAGCCATGATGATGATGATGACCCATTACGAGACATGGCCCCTCAGGCTGGGTGTGAAGGTGCTAATGCCTCCCCAGAGGGGAGTTATCACACCTGTGTCATTGGTGTGAAGACTCTATCTCACAGGGTTCTCTAACACCCAGCTTGTAGTCTGAGGGGTGAGGTGTGCCCTGGGAAGCTGCTGCAAATGATTCATTGTTAACAGTTTCTTAGAAATGACATAGAGGGTATAGAATACACAGTTTTGGTTACACCCACACTATAATAAGCTGGTCCTGGCCACTCTAACTAGGACAAGGAATA
The DNA here is from genome assembly GCA_013396695.1 of Sakesphorus luctuosus. NCBI lineage: Eukaryota > Metazoa > Chordata > Aves > Passeriformes > Thamnophilidae > Sakesphorus > Sakesphorus luctuosus. Next base: position 146,278 of record VWZD01003865.1, on the reverse strand, counting down.
AAGGCATACCTTCAGGGGAGGTATATCTAGATATATAGATATATATTACCTTGGTAAGTCAGAAGTTTGTACCACCACCTCAGGAAGAAGAGGTTCTAAGTCTTCCCAATATTTCCTATTACTAGAGCTCCCCTCAGAGTACACTGCATTTCCTGGACTGGCTTTTCTTGGGGTCTAAACCTCAGTGTGTGTTCAGATCCCAAGTCACCAGCAATCTTTTAACGGTTCCAAATACTGAAGTAGCTCTTCCTCCCCACTCCCATAAAAAATAGCGATGCTGGTAGTGTCTGGAGTAAGTGGTCTGGGAAGTAACCTGACCTTTCTTGATGCATTGTACCTCAGCTGCTGAGGTCCAAACCAGGGAGGAATCAGAGGACCAGCAATCCTTACTGTTCCCTCTAGTACCATCAAAATTTCCAGTCTAATTTGTCAGCTGAGAGCACAGCTGTTGAGCTGCAGATTTTGGCGGACAGGAAGGGTATAATAACATGAGTCCCATCTCCCTGCATCTGAATGGGAGATGCTGCTCAAGATGTGCTAGCCCCTTTCAGAAGGAAGAAAGACGGATGAGCAGAGGAAGGTGCATGGCAGTTCAGCCAGGGCACATAGAACACAGTGGAATGGAGCATGTCAGTAGCTTTGCCATAATACAGCTTTCTTAGTGCTGAGTAATTTTGGATTCATATGTCCACTTACAACTGCTGTACTGCTGTGTCCTAGTATACCACCTTCGTTAAAGGTAGGAAGATTAAGCTTTTTGATCTTGCGCCCCAGCACTTCCCCTCCTGAGGGCTGCACGTGATACTGCCAAAACATGTCATGCCCAAAGCATAGCAGAGCAAGAGAATGACTCAGTTAAAGGACTGTGTACCAAGCCTTTCCTGGCCTTCGTGCCCTGCTCAAGTTTGGAAGCCTTTGACTTCCCTGTTCTGTTTTATTTACAAAATGGAAAACCAGCAGACTCTTCCTTACACTCTCAAGAACATAGCACCAGGAATTAGGGAGCCAGAATAATGGAGGGCTGGTGACCACTTCTGGCTTCAGACTGACCAGGAAATTCCACCTCTTCCATCATGTCTACATGTGGTATCTCCTTCAAAGAGATTGCAAGCAAGTGGATCCTGCATAGTTGGAGCCTCCTCAATATGAGCTTGGCATGCAGCTATAGGAGGGACAGGGAGACTAAAATGCACTTCACATCCGACTTTAAACAGCTTTTGTTTACAACACCACAGACTATAAACTTGCATTTTAATTTCTGGCTGAAAGGTTGTTTGGTGGCAGCTTTCTTTGAAAACATATCATACTTAAAAGAGCTGCAAGTTGTTAATTTGTTAACTCAGCATACTTCCAATTTATTTTTCACCGACTGCTACATTACTAAATATTTCCTTTTAATATACACCATCTCAGAATTTACACAGTGAGCTTCCCTATGTTGCATGGCTGAGAGGACAAGCATACTGTGATGATTGCAGCTCTTCCATGATGAAAAATATCTATCATTATATGCTGCCCTCCTCGCCCCCCCTCTCCCTCGCCAGTTCTTGTGTACAATTATAATAGCTACACATTGGTGCAATCAAAATGCCTTTTTTATAAAGAACTTCCATATAATCAGAAATGGCTATGCCTCAGCCAGCTGGAAGATGCTCCTTTTACCATACCCTTTTAGAAAACTCTCTGTTGGACTACACACAGTCTCAACACATGATAAAATTGCAGGAGTCATACTGCCTTATAAAACTAATATTTTAAATATAAACGGATTATATTGAAAATGCAAAGGCTATTCTTTGCCAATTGCTTAAAATTCAAAAATATTTCTACATGAATTTGCAAAATATCCCAGGCAACATGAATCTGCTTTTTGTAGATAAAAAGTTTTGGGGGTTTTTATTAAAAAAAAATTATTCCGTGCAGTCCTAGAATATATCCCTAAACTTAAAAAAAAAAAAAAGAGAGGATGGGGTGGTTCAAACAGGACTGAAATGAAATTTGATGAACATATTCTTTTTTTCTCTCTCTCTTTCCTCACCCACAGCATTTAAAGACAGCAGGGGCATAATGACAATACAGACAGCTAATTGCAAGGAAATGGATGTCTGATGCCATTAACACTACCCACTTTCCTTGGACATTTAAAATAAAAGCAAAACACGCCACTAGGCACACAGTTCTCTCCCTGGGGTGGAGATGAGAGACCGCCTGAACTACATGTGATAGATGTTAAGTCAGATTGCTTAATGCACTACTGGAGTGAGCTCAGATACACCTAAATGAGGATAGTATTTGAACTTATATAAGACAGAACAAAATACTTGCATCCTGCAGAATATATGTTCAGTCTTAATTGTAGGAAACAGCTAGAAAACTCCATCATTCAAACCCACTGAAGTTATCATTTAAGCATTCTGAATGATTACAAATAGTATTATCTTTAAAGAAAAATGACAAATAACTTACTGTACTTAGGTCATACATAAGAAATTCTGCATATAGATAAGTACATGTACAAAGAAACAGAAAGAAGTTTGTGTGGAAAAAGAAGTTTATCTGAAAAGTAATCATTTGTTCTAGACATGAAAGTAGGAAACAGAATGCCTGATGATCACTATTTAGCATTAGTAGCAGAGGAAATGATACAAAACCATTTCTTGCTTCATTGCATATTCAAACATGGGCATTACTCAAATAAGGAGTCAAGTGAAGGACAGGAAGAGAAAAAAGTCAAAATGACTGAAAAAAATTGCTTAAAATATTAAGAGTGCTTGCTTCGATATAATCATAAATGATGGATTTAAACTGCTTTAAAAATTCAATTAATATATTTGTTTTGAAAATACACCTGCAAGACATCATCTTGCTCCCATTTTGAACAGTCACATACTAAACCTCTAAAGATGTTTGAAAATAACAATGGATTATTAATTACAGTGGCACTGTTAAGCACCATTACAATTACTGAACTTACCTGACTAACATCTACAGTATTACTAGCTTTCAACTTTAAATAATGCTGCCTTTATAACTTACCTTCTTGCTTTAATGCAGCACGCATTGCTTTAAACATTAACAATCACACAGTGAAACATGACCTTGACTAGATTAATCTGTATCATTTTGAATAACTCATTTTCCCTCTATCTGAGTTAATAAAAACATCTTGAAAGTCTTGTAACTATAAGTTAGAATTTGAAATTATAATACATTAACACAACATATTATGCTGTCATTGAAGGAGATTTTTGATGATAATTTGGTCTACAATTCCCTACATTGCCTTTTTTGGAGGAAAAATGAGTAGTTACTATTTACAACTTGGACTACAACCTGAATTCACTGAAATCAGTGGGAGATTTTCCTATTAATTTTAATAGCAGTGGGATTGAACCATTAATGTAAATTTAAACAGGTAGTGTAAAAAATTCTCATCTCCAATCACTACTGGATTAGCAGCCTGCAATTAATTTGTCCCATCTCAAGTTGCTGAATAAAATTAAACAACTACAAATCTGGTTATGAAACACACATAAAGAAAAAATAGATAGTAATTAAAAGTCTGACCCAACAAGTTATTAAATTACTATTTGATGTTTTAACAAATCTTAATAAGTGGCCATTTATTTAACACAGTGATTGCCTAGAAAAAATAGATAATATTTTTATAACCAAAGATTTTTTTCAGTTTAGCTCTTCAGTTTAACAACTTACGTTATGCCTTTTGTTGCATATCTTTGAAATGATCTCATCAGTAAATTGCTTGTGTTTGTCTGTTGATTGTGATGTGAAGAGGCTAGTTGGACCAGCAGCTGAAGGGCTCTATTTATATACCTAGCTGGTTAGACTGAATGAACCTGCAGGAAGAACCAGTCCCATCAGAGTTTCTTCAATCGTTTCCATCTTGACCTTGAATTTGACCTTTGCGATGGTCCACTTCCATCTCCACCAAAATGAGTTAAAGGCTAGATTGTCATCTCTTTGCTCTTTTCTGTTTTCCCGGGTTTGATAATGTATTCCTAGAGCTGCCTAAAAAGAGATTCATTATCGCGCTTTGCTGTGAATCATAGGAAAAGAGTTTGCAGTGCAAAAGTGCATAAGAGTATGCAATTCCTCACAATACTGATCTGGCATTGTTATTTAAATCTGAAAATTCTGATTGCTAGGGTGACAGAGGGAAATAGGTTCCCACCACAGAATGAAATGAAAGGTCAAACAGTTTAAGAGGATCAAACAAATAAAATATGCAAGATAAGCAATTTCAGGCTCTGATCTCAAACTGAGGCTCTTCCATCTGCCTCTGCTCTTGTTGTGAAGGTAGTACATACAATGAACAATCAATTCACTGGTTTAGATACAGTGTATTATCTTACCAGAAGCAATAATGAAAATTTCATTACTTATGGATGTTTTCCAGAATTTATCAGGGCAAGGACTTGATTTATCATGTTCCCTTTTCACTCTTTTGAAGGTAAATTCATGAAACACGCACAGGTCCTAATATCTAAGTTTCAAATAATTATATTTTGTCTGTGAGAGGAGAAATGATGTTTTTATTCAATGTATCTTTTAATTGTCAGATAGAGATAAGATAAACATGATATAAATTTCAAATTAATTCTGTAAAGGAAACGTAGCACATCAGCATATCAGTCTGAGTAGATAATTTCTCATTTATGTTAGATGTTGTTTTTAGAATCACACTTTTTCTAGATACAGCCAGTACAGACAGAATGGTATAGCCCTTACCTCTCCTGAGCTATGCATATACATTAAGTTGCTAGTTTGGGTGCCAGACTGTATTTGGAGATTCATTGAGAAGGTATTATTTTAATATCCTGACTAGGATCACTTCATTTTGGTACTCTGTGATTACAAGATAGCCTCACAAGAGGAGAAGAAGACACAGTGCTGAGTCCTTCACAGACAACTTCCTTATTGTGTGTAGAGCTGAATGCCATGGATATGGACCTAAAGATTTTTGGTACATTTTCTTAATGTCTAAGAAATGTGAGACTCATAGCAATTCATTAAAAACCCAAGTTACAAGAAAAAGCTGCTAGCAGCATCAGATATATCAAGCAATGCTATTTTCAAGTGTTTGGCCTAGAAACAATGTGTTGACAGGGTATGTCTCTACCAGCAATTTGCAACAGAGTGGAGTCAATAGAGCAGCTGCAATGACATCTTGATTGGGTCATTGGTGTTGGTGTATAACTAAAACCAAAGGCAGTTCTAGTAACAGGTACCAAATATTGCATAGGGGTGGGTTTTTTACATTTTTTTCCAGAATTTATCTGGGTCACTAGAATGTTTAAATTTTTAATCTCACCATTAGACATTTTTGGGAGATGATTATGCTACTGATCTCACAAACAGAATATTCAGGCTAGGTACACAGTTTGACTGCAAAAAATACTGCAGAGATTATTTGCTTTGCAGGTCTTTCTGCTTCTCAAAATCCCTATCATAAATTTGATTGCTTGTGTAAAAAGACAAATCTGCTATAATTTATTCAGACATTTTTAGCTACTCCCTAGCTTGAGCATGCTTGAAAAGCATATTTCAGAGCTATCTGCGTGAATAACTGTTGCAACTGATGAACGTGTTGGTATAGAAAATACTCTTACAACTACCTAGTATTGTGCAAGGAAAAGGACTACCCTCTACATCAGACCGCTCACAAAAGGTTGTGGTGTCATGATTTGTTCACTGCTTCTATGTGGCAACCAACTAATAGATAGATTTTTAGCATTCTCATATAATTTCTGAGAAGGGTTAATGAGCAAGGAGAGGAAAAGGTAAAAAGGCCAAGGATGACAAGTAAAACATCATTCCATTTGGCCCTAGCATCACATTTTTAATCACCAAAATTATTTGATTACTCATCAGGACCTCAAAAAAAGTGTTCAGTTAGAGCTACCTGGGTCAAATTTGGGTTGACAGAGCAGAAAGTGTATTATTCTCCACTTTTATTCTGTCTTCCATAAATTACCTTCAGAAGGAGTTAAACGATGTAGTACAATGGCCTACTTGTCATTCACTGTCAAGGAAAAGGTGCTTATTGCTGACTTTTGTACTCTCTGCCATTAGATGAATAGACACACAAACTTCTGGCTATTTGGACCTTACAATCTTTTATCCCCAAGAGAAAACCATTAATCTTTTTCATCAGAACATACATCAAAACCTAGAAGCAAGATACCCATGATTCCTGGTATTCTATTCCCTTGGGCTTTCTGTGCAAAGAGAGAGATTGATTTTTATTTTTTAGGGTGGATTTGCTCTTAAATTAGGCCTTTTTATTTTTTTGCAGCATTTCATTCTATAAAAACACAGTAATGGAGGAGAAGCAGAACAGCAATTTTAACTAGATGTAATAAATGGATTTCCACTCCAACCCCCACCACTTTCAGGATTTTGAGAGGAATTCCAAGAAGGCAAAACCTTTTTAAGTCAGAAAGCTACAGGGCATTTGCTTTAATATTATGATAACACTATCAAATGTTATGAAACTGTGATGCTCCTGTGACTTGCTCCACCCAGTGAACACACTGAATGAAACGCTGCCTTGCAGCAAAAGAAATGGATAGTTCCGCAGGTGCCTAAGGGGGAAGATGCATGTCCATTAGCTGCAGCCTCAGAGTTATCTGGGGGCACACAGTGCACATGTATGTGCACACTCTGCCTTCTGATTAGCTGCTGGCCAGGCTCCAAGAAAAGCAGGGCTTACTCAGCACCAGGCACAGGAGAATGTCTATTCACACATGTTTACAGAAACAGCTGTATGGAGAAGGTGTGAGTTTACAACAGCGTCAAATACACGTGTCAGCTGTCATACCCTAACACTGTAGTTCTCTCAGGAAAGGAAAAGGAAGATGGAGGATCAGTCGTATCATGGGTGTTTTATAGATATCTGACCAAAGGAAAAGAAAAAATAATCCTATTAAGCAACCTTACAGATACTTCGCTGGCTATAAAAGTCTTCACTTTTAGTATTCAAACTTAGTTAAATAAAAAAGATTGGGTTTAGTTAATATCCAAACAAGTTAATAACTCTGCCACTACCATCATGTTATTCAATGAGACTAAACAAATGTTTTGTTATTTTTTTTGCCTTCCCCTGTTATAAAGAAACCTAAGTTTCATCACTGTGTTTTGCTCCAGATTTTAAGAAAACTAAGAAAATAAATTAAAGAAAAGCAAAGCCAAAATAAGTGTGAATATGGCTTCAATCTAATAATGTTTTCAAAATTCTTTCAAATCTCAGTTTATATGTTTTGAAGTAGAAACATTTGACACTGTAATCAAGTTTATTTATATAAATTAATTTCTTAATAAAAAAGAACATGATTGACATTCTGAGAAAATATTCACCTTCTATTTTTTGCAATTTTTGTCCTCAATTCCAGCTAAAAAATACTACGAATAGGAAAAGAAATGTAGTCTCTGACCTCTAACACAGCTCTGCACTTCTGAACCAACTTTCAGCAGTGAGAGCAAGCAAGCAAGAAATAAAATGATATCACAAGTCAACTGATTTGGGACTGGAAGACAGGGTAGGTTCACAGAGTACCCTCCTTCTGTTTGAATAAGTTTATTTCTGCATGTGTTTCCCAGAAGTTTTATTTTAGATTGGATTTTTATGACTGTGCTGGCCAAGATATATCACTGAACTATAAAAAAATATTTGTGTGTGTGTGTGGATTATGCAATAAATTTGTATTTTTTTCTTTGTTTTGAAGATCATCTTTAATTTGGGGGCAGGATTCTTTTACATTTGTGATTTCACTGTGCTTTATTGCCTGGATACTTACAATGAGTGCTATCACCAAAACACAAAGTCTTTTATCAGAAGAACTACTGTATTTAAAGTTATTTAATAGAGACTTTTAACACATTGATAATATATTAATTTAAAAGGTGAAAATAGATGTGACAGTCTGACCATCAGTCCACATGAACCAGTTGCTCAGTAAAAAGTCTGACCAGCTAGGGTCAATTTTTACATCAGGAATGGATTCCCACAAATCTCATTGCAGAAATTCTCCAAAATTCATAACTCTTTTATGTAATGGGTCAATTCTAGTGGACCAACATTAGCTGGAAGCAAGAAAGAGAGGTGGGAACAGCTTAACATTGTTGTTCATAAAATGCTAGTAGCTTTTCCTGCTTAAAAAGTTCTGTGGTTTTTGGATGTACCTGTTTACAATGAGCAGACAAATACCTATGGAAAGAAATATCCCTTCCTACTCAGTATCTGTGCTGTTTGGTATGGGAATGGGTTACAGAAGTTAGTGCAGAGTCCTTGAAGACCTCTGCACCCAATGGCTGGCACTAGGAGAAGGAGGTAACATGGCAACATCTGTAATACAGCAACATCCCCCTGATCCTGCTGCTGGGGGAGAAAACCTTCAGAAAGGGAAGACAGACAGAGGTTCACTGAGTTGAGGAGTTACTCAGAGGTATGGTGGAGAGTGCAAGGGACTTAAGCAGGCACAAGTCAGTTTTAGGATGACCAAGCTTCAAAAAGGTCTGGAGAAGTGGAAAAATTTCCTTTCCTAGCTCCAGAAGGTGATGAATTATCATCACTAAAAAAGTGAGGGCTAAGTGAAAAACATTTTTAAATTCTGAATTTTAAATTCTGCATCAGTGTGGATGAAGTGGTCTTCTCATGCATAAAAAACTGAGGAAATAATTAGTTGATATGCAGTTAGTGTGCAGAATCTTCTTGCCATGACATGGCACATCACATTTGTGCACATCTATGCATCGCAACATGTCATCTACTTTTCCACTAAAACAATATTTCACAATTTCTTAGTGAAAATAGACAGGAACTTTGCAGTATGGCTTGAGATTCACCATGATGTGTTATGCCATTAACTTTTAAAACTCTGTCTGTACCATAATAAAACTCATTATTGAAGTTCAGTCCTGAAATATAGTATTTGCACTTTTATACAGTTAGCCTTAAAACCCCATCAGTCTTCTAATGAAAGAAATTATTTCCTTCTCTCTCACTGAAGGACATAATATTTGGTCGCACCTCAAAACTGTGTTCTGAGAATTACAAGATTTTACTTCTTAGAGGCTCAAGGTAAATAACTCCTTAAGGTCACTGACTACTATCCCCATCCTGGGGCGGTGACATTGCCAAAAACATGCTTCTTCTGCTTGCCCTGTCTTTTGAGCTGCAAAATGCACACATTGAAAGCATAGCATCCTACCTTAAAATAGGACTAATACTGAAAATTAATGAAGACACCCCTGAAAAAGTACACACAGTTTTACAGAAAATCCCTGAAATTTCAGTGTCAGCTTGACATTGACTGCCTTGTGAAATGTGACTGACTTATGTAATATAAACATCTTCCCATTTTGAGGATTTACAGTTCTAGTAGTCTTTGGCCTAAATCACAATTGTGACTATATTTTCAGAAAAGTTAATACTGTTAATCACATTAGTGGTCACAATGTCAACATACATCAACTGCAATAAGAAAGTGAGGACGAGATGGAAAACCTGCCAGTTTTCAGGTCTGTAACGTTTTTTAATGTTACCCTATTCTTATGGTAGCATGGGGTATTAAAAAACTAAGCTAGATTAAAAAAAAATAAAACAAACACATTTAACCCCTCATAAACAGCTTTTCAAATATCCATCACTAATCCCATGAAGTTACTGGAAATATGTCAGCTGTCATGCAGACATCTGAATAACAACTCCAGACACATATCCTCTGTACCTCGTATCAGTGCATAAAAAATGTGGTCACAAAGCAAAAATCTGGAAAGGCTGATGAAACTATCTTGAAGTTCAGGTAAAGTAGGTAAGAAAGAAGCAGTACTCCCTATGCAGGCTCTTTTAGGTGCTTCTGCAGACGTGTGTGTGTGCACACACATGGGAATATATGCCAGGAGAAGAGTAAGGATATTGCCTGCGCAGGTCTGGTAAGCACACATGTACAGAAAGTCAGGAGTGAACCACAATCAAGTGGTCAGAAACTATACGGCAGAAAGAATGGCCACAGCAGGTTGGATGCTCTCTCCATTTGTTCCCTCCTAGTTCACCTTACTGTTACCACAGGTTTAGTAAGACTTGTCAATACTCTGATCTAAAACTAAGTTTGGATTTTAAAACAGTTTCATGATGTCTGTTACCACTTTTAAAAGAAATGGAATTTGCCTACACATGGAAAATGGCATTTCAATACTTTTGACCACTGATACTGCTGATTAATGTAGTGGTATTTTAACAAGCAAATTAAAATTTTGCTATTATAGTTGCAATTTCCTTGAGTTCAGAAAAGCAAAATGAACAGCAAATACAGAAAAAATAATTGTGTAGGCCAATAGTTCTTTTTCTAGATGAATTTGAGGTGTGTGGTTTTTACCACTCAACTGCCTCAATTAGATATGCTTACATGTATTATACTGTGCACCTGTTATACATTTTACATTCAATAATATGGATGTTATAATTTTTTAGTAAATATTATACCTAAATCATTTTCTGTTCTATATAGTATTGTCAGGCATTCTTATTGTACCTGTCTGGGAAAACATAAGAAAATATCAGCAAGGAAACCTGATGATAAAACATGCTTTTTATCTAGTGTATTATTATTATGAACCAGAACTTGTGCACATGCTACAGATGTTATTTCATTCATATGATCCTTCTGAGAAAACTAAGATATTATCTTCAAATATTCCAGTATTTGTTCTGTTACAGAAATAGCTTTATTTTACATGCATGGTTTTGTATTTAAGATAGGAGGGGCATATTATTTATTCAATGATTTAATCTGTTACAATTTGATATCCAGAAAATAGTGAATATCACAATGTGAATTTGGGAGTTTTTTTGAAATCTTTCGCGTCTTTGAAAATCATTTGCTTGACCATTTCTTTGAATGACCTATTTTTTCACAAATACTTAAAAAAACCTCCTCTATTTTAGATATCTAATATCTTCCTTCTCCTTAACAAGTTTTTTTTCCAAACAGAAGAATTTTATTCCACTCAAAACTCTTCTAACAGAAGTATTTCTATATCTATATCACCCCTGTCATCTTTCAAGGTCTGTCCTCTAATTTTGCTGTCCCCACTTCTAATGGGTGGTGTCAGTCAACACAGTGACATAATGACATTTCTGGTTTAGTCCTACTCCTTCCCCAAAAATTTTGTGCAGTTGTCATTGCCTTTTTGCCTGAGATGAGAATCAAGCCATTTTTGCAAAGACCTATGCACACTGACTCTCTTATTGCTTCTCCTAATACTGAATTAGAGTCCAGCACTGCAATTATGAGTTATGCTTCCAGGGGTACACTATTCTGCAACATGTCTATCTGGTAAGCTTTTCTGTGAAGCTCTGAAAAAATAAGTCAGGGAAGAATCTTACTGCTGGAGCATATCTTCCATTGTACCTCAGCACCTGTCACTTCTCAGCTGACCCCAGAGTGATAAAACTGTAAAAGAAATAAACTCTGTTCCATGCATTTCTCCTCTCCTGTCTAACCACTGCACTTCAGTACAGAATTTCCACAATTAAAGTATAATTGATCTTGTGGTCCTGCTTTTGAAGAAAACCATACCCTGTTGGTATTTTCCTTTATGGGATGCCCATCAGTAGAAGAAAGGGGTCAGGTCTGTAGAGGGCAGCCCAAGAAGCAGGTTTTGGATAGATACCTCTCTGCAAAGAATGGATTACTGCTTGCAGTTGCAAGGCTGTGGCCTTTCCAGTGCATAGTGGAGAAAAGCTTATGTAACCTTTTCTTCTTTTAAAGAAAAGCATCTGGTAAAATAATGAGGCTCATTGGTGCCATTTGAGTGACACACTGGCCACAAACCACCTGCTGTACTGGTTTGCACACCAGGATAGACAGGTAAAGCTCAAAATCTCCCAGACTCAGGTGACTTAGTTGGGCACTAGGCATGCTGCAGTCTATTCAGTATATGCTGTAGTTTCTATACACTCAGGTGTTGGGTACTACAATGAGAGTTGAATGAAGTGCAAAGTGTTAGACACTGCTGCAAGGAAGAGCAATTTGCCAAGACTATGAGATCAGGCTGGCAAAGGAAATGATAGGCTTTTGTTAATAAACTTTGCATGTTTTTTTATTTATTTTCCCCCTCACTCCTGAGCATGAGGCAAGGGGGAAAAGGGACCATTTGTATTACAGTTATTTGCAATCTAATTTGCCAGGCCAAAGGATAGTCTGAATGATCTAATTCTCAATATACTGTAGGACCGAGGTAAAGTACAAATCATCATAGAGGAGCCGATAATTTTGTTTCAATAAACTGGCTTTTTAGGCAGTATCCTTTGGTTGAAACTTTTCAGATAAGTAAAGTAAACTAGGTTGAAAACAAAATGCTGTTTCCTGAAATGTGGATTTCACAATGTATTTTTGATCTGATAGGATATTGGTAGCATTTCTTCTCTACGCTGGAGGCCCACTGAGCTGTGCATACTGTACTCTATCAAAGCCCAGTTCTTTGCAGCTCAGTGAATAAAATACTGCAGTTTCTCCCATTGACTGACTGAAATAAAATAATCTATGATGCATGAACAAGTCTAAATGAAATAATAATATCCTTAGCAGTGAAAAACGGATTGGTAATACAGTAATTGAGCAGATTTATTGCCATCTCCTTGAGCTAGCCTGCTGAAACAGCCTGCTATTTTATTTAATCTCATATCAGAGGAATTACTGGCTGGTAATCCATTGTTAAACATCATTTAGAATGATGGATGAAAATGTCAGCTTTTCCAACATAATCAATTCATATCTCATTAGCACATATTATTTATGATTCTCATAATGGGACCTGCAGGGGTCTCCAGGGGGAAATGGAGACCTCAGCTGTTGTTGAAATGAGATGAGATATACTATAGCTTATGAGTTAATAACTGCATATAAAAAATACTTCCCCACAGTATTGATTGTCCTTACCATTTTACAAATGAATGGAGTGCCTTGGCTTCCCCTCTTGCTGTGTATGGCAGCTCTTCCTTCTGTTCATTTTTTTTCTCATAATTCAGTGAGAAAAATATTAAAAAGCATATAAGAGAGACTATTTTACAAATAACGTTTAAGACCCAGGATAGGGGGGCAGTGGGAGTCTTTAAATGTAAAGTAATAAGAAACACTTTACTGCTCTGTTGCTGTTTGCTAAGGACTTTGGGCACTTTTTTCCCCTCGCTCCCTATGAAGACAAATTGACATATTTCTCCAGCTACACCACAGTTGCATTTTAAGGATACTTTCTACCATATGCTGCCTCAAAGACCAATGAAAAGCAAACCTTGATTCATGGATTTAATGCAGCTGATTGTGCAGCAGTAATCATGGTCACAGTGTCAACTGCTGCCTCAATTAAACTACATTTGAGAATCATTTTATGCTTCAGCTCATAAACATCAATAAAGGAAAATGAGTAATAAATGACTGTCTGGAGTACAAAGGACCAGCTCATATTTCAGATGAAAATGAAGACAAAATGTAGCTTTTATTTGCCTGTGGAATTCCCATTAACTGCATCACTGACAGGAGGGAGTTGGATCAATAGTTGGCTGGCCACAGAAAACAGTTTCTGGCTGTTCAGCAGCCAATGCAAAAGGAAAACTGTCATATTGTGATCTTTATCAGGTAATCTTCATTACACCAGACCAATGATATATGTATATGCTGGTCAGCTAGGGGCACTTCTAATTCCTGTTTCTATTTGTGGTCTGAGCACAGTATGCTCACAAATTATTTGTTTACAGCCATGAAAAACCTTCAGTGTTCATCTCTTTTATTCTTTTTATATATTATCTATAACTGGGAACTTTGTGTCAAGACCATTTTATTCACTCAGAATTTTTAAAGCAAGAGCTGTATTAAAACATCTTTCATCCTGTTTAAGAGGAATCTGCTGGTACTTTTTGTGGTTGTTGTTCAGACTTGACTGAAAGATTTACTGAGTATTCTTCAGTAAGTTCTTGGAGGGAATTTGTGCCTTTATTAAAGTGTTTCTGGGCTTATTTGAACAAAGGTGATTGCTAGCTGTAAAGGAAAAGCCAACACTCTCCCATTGCCGTTTGTTTTACAGGTGGCAGCTTGTATGGGTGGCAAACTATATGAGAAACACTATCATATCCCATTTTTCCCTATTCCAGACACACAGACCAGAAATATTTTCTTCCTTTGCAGTGCCCTGTAATTCATACAGCTTTGTCTCAGTGCATGCAAGGTGAGGATCTGCACATACAGGCCACCAGCTCAGCTGGTACACATATTGAGGAAGAGCAGCTTCTCAGAACACAGGCAGATTGTTAAAACATCACCACTTACGAATTAAAATAGGAGAGAAAAAAATCACTTCCTCTTCATGCAATGGTAACAAAAATCAAATTATCATAACCTCTACCCCAATAGTAAACCACAGTATTTTTACACTTATTCATTACTCCATTTCTGTGTACTATTATTATGTACTGTTTCTCTGCCTAGTTTCCTAGACCATTTTATTTTGACTCTTTGAAATCAAACTTTCCATTATGGAATTTAAAGCCAAGCATTTAAAAAACAAATAAACATGGTTCATAGCTAAAAATTAGATTTCCTTTAAAAAATTTTAAATCATTACCATCAACATTACTTTAACACATTTAATACACAATGATGCTTGACCTGCAAAATATACATGTGCATTTCAGAATGATCTTTAAAGCTGACATTTGTATGCATAAAGTGGATCTTGCTGCTGTTCCTAAAAATTACCCCTTCCTGTTCTCTCTCTCAGTCCTTGAATTCTGCCCTTCATCCTTATTCTTCTCACCCTATCATCTTCCCCTCTGTTTCTATTTTATGTTTTCCTCTCCAGTTCCTTCCCAGTCTCTAGTTGTGATCCTGCCTCCCACCTTTACTGCTATACATTTCCCTTTGCTTTCACTTAATAAAGATAGAGTAAGATAATAAAAAATATGTATAATGTATGTAACTGTAATAAGTGCCTACTAGAATGTTTTCTTCCAATATCACTCCATTTCTTTTCAGTCTCCTCAGTTAGCTTCTCCTCATCCTTTGTTCTGGCTGCTTACCCCAGGAAATCTCTAACCTTCTATACCATGTATTTACTCTCCCCAACGTACTTATTTGCACTTCTAGTCTCTTTCTACAAAACCACAATCTCTTCTGTTTCTTCAGATCCTTTTCCACTCTACCTTTACAGCTCTCTCTCCTTTCATGTCTCTCTTCACTGTTTGAGCATTCTTCTGATTTTTATGTCTCCATGCACATCATAAATGCTTCTTCCAAAAATTGTTAATCTGCTGATTCACCCATCCTCTCTTGCATGTCATTCTCTCTCCTGCTTTCTCTTTCCCCCCAGTTCATTCAGTTTGTGAATAACCCCCTGGATAAGGGGGCTGAAAATAATGAAGGCACTGCACTTTTCCAAGAGACAGGTTATTTCCGGGAGCCAAGTTAGAAGGAGATGGTGGCCATCTCACCCAACTACAGCATGGGAGTGGCAGTTTTGTGTATACATGGAAGGTTTTGAGTTTTGGAGACAGAATCAAAGATGATGTTACATTGATCTGAGAAGACACAATAAAACTCATAAAGTTTGCAGCACTCTGCTGAACTTGTACAGTTCGACCAGTTTTGCAGAATGCACCTCTTTAGTAATGGCAGTACGTGTGTTGGTTTTCACATTAAAAACCACCACATTTATCAACAGCACAAAGTGTCACACATTCACGCATAATATGGAAAATATGTTTAAGTATAAACTTTAAAATTCTTATGAGAAATATTTTTGCAATAATACTAAAATGTTGTATTACTAAAATAATATATTCTTATAACCTAAGGAGTTTTCACTTACATGGATATATACTATTGTTACAGTAAATTTTAACCTACGTAAGTCTCAGGTTTTCCTCATAGACTGTGGAGACTTTTTCATACACACAGTGATAAACGTTTCACTTTCAGTCCAAATCTCAGGAATGAACTCTAGAAAAGAAAAGGGGGTATATATCATCAAAAAAAACCCCCAGAAGTCAGGAAAAAACATTGATTTTTCCGGCTACCCTATCTTTAAAATGCTTTTTCACCAAAAGCATGAAAATAATGTTTGTGTAATTTGATTCTCATTCACCTTTCTCATGGGAGGGAAAACAGAATAAGAGGACATCATTCCTATTACGTTCCCTGCTACAGAACTCCTTTGTTCTGGATTGCTTGCTCTCTTGCTTGAAAAAAAGGCTTCAAGATCCCAGCAATTTGTTCAGTTACAGCAACATACTGCTCTTGCCAGTCCATGTAAGACAGTTGAGGGTGTGGCATCATGCTTATCCAACCCTTTCCAGCAAAGCTACATCACTGGAGCCCATCTGTTGTTTATGTAAGTAAGAAATACATAAACAAGAGGAGAAGCATGGTGCAGATTTTCCAGCACCGGAATATTTCTCCTAGAATACTAAGATTTTTTTTTTAAGACATGTATTTGTTTTTCTGAATTTGATTTTGCCAACACTCTAAAGACTTCCAAGCAACCTGATGGCTAAATCAAGTTGATCCTGTTTCTTTAGCACAATTGTGCTTTGCCAGCAAATGAGTGGCAGCTAAGAAATACAAAATTCAACTTCAAAAAATATGGAAAATTTTTTGGTCTTATCCTTTCAGTCAAATTCCATTATTTTAGCCTAAACACAGAGCAAATCAAAAACCACCAACAGGGCAAAGGAAAATATGGTCAGCATTGATCACAGCAAGACAATCATTAAAACCAAATTTTAATCTGCCACTAAGCAGGAAAAGATTTTAAATTAGTACAAGTCGAATATATGATAATAAAAAAGACAAAATGCGAAAAAATGTTTTGAATCAGCAGATATTAGTGGCTTGTTTTAATGTCATTTTACTTTGCTTTTAGTGTAAGAAAGTTATCTGTGTAGGCAACCAAAATCCATTCCTGAGAAAAGGTGTCACTAAGAAAGGGAAGTTTCCTTATTCAGCTACGAAGGTAGATATAAGCTCCAAACTGAGACATTAGATAGCATTTTTTCTAGTTCTAAAGTGAATGTTTAGTCAGAGATTCAAAAATGCCTGCTAAAAAACCAAACCAAAACACCAAAGATCAAAAAAACCAAACCAAACAAAACCCCAAATCAAAACAGATAAAACCCCAAACAAAAACAAAAACCACAAATAAACAAAACTAAGAAAAGGACAGGTTGCAGTATGTGTGGGATAAGGGCTGGGAGCCTGCCACATGAAATGGAATAATATATTATTCCTTTGTGGAATGTTGTGTTGTGCTTTGATAAAGACTTCAGGGAATTGCTATTTTTCATAATTTGCTATATGGGATATAATTAATGCTAGGCTACCACTTTATCATTAGGCTACAGAAATAAAGATGTGCTTTTACAGTAACAGTTGATGCTTTAATTAATTCTTGAGAAGTGGATGTGTGAAAGAAGAACCTGGTAGTGAGCTTTGAGAATACTAACCCACTGCCCTGCACATGTTCAGTTCACGCCTAAAATGCAGATAAATAGCAAAGTAAGGCACAGCTAAAATGATAAAGGTTTTTTAAACATTTCCCATGTGGTTGGATAACTTAGCAGTATTCCACTAAATATTGGTGCTAAAATATTATTCTTTTCACTAAGCTAAAGAAACAGTACAATAACCTTGATAATTATATTCATTAAATGCATTATCTGTATGAGTCTATGATCTTGAGATGTAATGAAGGAAAAGTATCTCACTGACTTTATAAATAAACATTCCAAGCAAAACCACTGAAATATAATATTTACTATCCTTTACTGTCTATAAAAATTAGTTTCTGGCTGCTCCGCCCCTTTTTGCACTTAGTGGATATGCAGTTATATTGAATGAAAGCACAGGTCTGCATCTCTTTATGCTAGAAACTGTGAATAGTGTGTACCTAATGCATCATATTGAATGAAAGACTTCATAAATCAGTTATACAAGGGATCCCACAATGCTTTTAGTGAATTTCCAAAGAGTCATAAAACTATAAATCAATGGATTTTGATTAATCAACTCACAATATCAGCTTTTGGCAACAGTTATCTAGTGTGGCCTTCTTACAGCACACTAGGGGGAGGGCTATCATCTGGCAGACAGAGATTTAAGCAAAAAATAGGAAAAAAACCCTGCTACGTTATTGTATATATTCACAACTCCCAAAGTCTGCTGGAATGGGGAAGATCTTAAGGCCTCCAACAATCTGACCTACAGTCTAGAATTTACAGTGCAAATCCGGAATTTTTTAACAGTGAAGTAAAAGAGCAGGCAAATCCTTATTCTGCAAAAGTTCACTAAACATACACCAAATTGAACACACAGTAAAATGTTTCTACCATCTCATCATGTTCTTTAGCTAATCTGAGCACTGAAGTCAATAAGATAGTTCCCTTTTCTGGAACTAACACTATATGGATATAAAGGAACAGAACCTCAGGTTTCATTGTGTCTTGACGGCTACATGCCTGTATTTAGCAAGGGACCACTAAAGTAAACAAAGTTTTGCGGAGACATAGGAATTCACCACACAAACCCATAGGATTTAGGTGAAGACATTTTATTCTACACAGCACACAGGTTATATAGGGTTACAGGTACATCTTATCGGCTAAAAAGGTCTTATTCTCACACGTTAGAACTTCTAATTGGTTACAAGCTTAATATCTCACAAGTCCAGTGTTTACATTATCTCATCCTGATGTTTTGAGGTTGGTGTCCGGAGTAGAGCCAGGCCTGGGAGTACTCCCCAGGATGAGCTAGTTAGGGAGTAACTAAGGCCTAACAGGCAAATAGCAGGTGTGTGACCTTGCTTTTACTGCCATATCTGCAGAATCCACTTTTGCTGGGATATCAGCAGAATTCTCATGGCCAGAGCAGTTTGTTTCCCACGGTCAGAGCAGTTTGGATTGCTCAGAAATTCACTTTCTTGCAAGCAATCTCTCAACAGACCACCACAGATTAATTTTTCCAAAGAAAATGCTGCTGAAGAGTGAAATGCCATGCACATCATAAAAGACATCTGACATAATTATTTAATTTTATTAGTTATACTACAGGTACTCTAGGGAACCTGATGGAAAGCCTTCTTAGTATTGATTAGAATTCAGCAATCCCATTGCACACTGTTCAGAAAATTATTTGTTACAATTAATTTTTCAATTCTGAATAATTCAAAATTTATTATGAAAACTTAATTAAAGTACCTAAGTTTGGAACATACTGGCATTTATAATTCTGATATAGAAATACTAACTAGAAATTACTGTGATTTTTGATTTGCATAATTGATATTTTTCATTCATTCTATTAGCCTGTCCAAGATTACAGTAATGGTGTGGCTTTAACATTTTGTGAAAACATCAGATTACCTCTTTCATGTGCATAACAGGGGAAGAGAAATATTAGTGATACTGTGCTTTCTCAGTTTCACAGAAAAGAGGTCTAAAAGCAACAGTAATGAACAAATTGCTTATCAAAATGCAATGAATACATTAGACTCAATATATCTAACTGAAAAAATATAATTTTATTAGCTTTGTCATGTCAGAAGCTTCTAGACATCTATCTTTTCTGTGGCATGAAGAAGGTTCCTTTGGGCTATCCTCAGCTTATAAAGGTTATTTCCTTAGTTATTTTCAATACAATCTGGTTCCAATAAGGAGTTACCAAGAACAAAAGTATCTATGGAGGGATTAGGATTCTAAACAGATAACAATGTTGGGGTTTTTTTTTACAAGTGAAACTGAAAGAGTGGACTACAAATTCTTTTAAGAGTAACTCTGTTCACAGTTACCTGGATTTAACCTATTTATGTGAAAATATTTGATTCTCTCCTACAACACAATGCTGGAGTGGCAGATTTAGAGCACTGTGTATAACAAATGACTAAATCACTGGCACTAAGTTTTCAGTGTTGGAAAGAGTTGTTTGCTTTTTCCTATACAAAACTCAGAGAAGTGTATTATTTCTATATTGCTGGCAGTGGAAAGCTGTATGAAGATTTACTCCTCCCACAAGTTTGAGGTAGTTTAAACAGAACAAGTGAAAATGACACCAAATAAAAAATTGAAAAGAAGCAGAGGAGTTTTGCAGGCTTCCGAAAAGGAAAGCTAGAAGGAGTTAAGAGGCTCTTACTGAACATGTCTAATTTTAAATTTTTCCTTATGAATCATGCAGTACCTCATGAAAGATATACACTCCCCCATAACAACACCAGCATTTAATTTGAGGGTTAGGGTGATTGTCTGAGATTTCTCTCTGCAGATCCTGCCCTCTGTCACTGCTCAGCCCTCCTGGAAGGAAGAGGAACTGTTCTTGGAAAACAGAAAAGAGCTAAATGAAAATATTATGCTGCCAAAGTAGCTGGTCCAAGACAAGTGACATAACAGAAAATGATGACCATATAAAACCTATAAAACTTAGTCCAGGGCACGATAATAACTTGTAACATGTGACAAAGATACTTGGAAAATTTGGATTCCTGGAGTTAGTAACTCAACTTATTTAGGGAATTCTCTTATTTCTTTTCACTTTATTTTCAAAAATGCTGAGTTATGGACTGCAACAACTGAAAGCAAAAGAGTGAAGGACGAACCATTTTCTAGGAAGTATCCAGTTACGGACAGCAGATTTAATAGGAGTAATCAAGCAAAGAATTTTACTTTAGTGACATTTGCAGCAGGTAGTGAAGATGCATTCACCCATATGCATATTTTATTACAGCAGTGTACAATTGTAGGCATATAGTTTGTGTGCATCATTTTCAAATACTAGAACTTTTATTTCAAAACGCAAATTTTTTTTGCCAATGTCTTAGGGAACAAAAAACAAGTAATACCAATGTTTTCCAAATGTTTTTAACTAATTTGGTTAAGATCTAGTCTACCTTAAATAAAATTATTACCAGATAATGTGAAGGATTCTACTGCTGTTTTAGGGATATCCTCTAAAGACTCAATAATTAATTGGCAACTAAAAAGAAAATGAGGCAATGTAGATGGGAAATTGATTCACTTTGAAGTCAGGGATGGCAAATTGTTAGGAGTGGGCTCTTGGGGAGAGGATGATGCTTGAGATCCCCCACTTTTATTTTTTTTTAATTTATGTAATATGAACTTGTGTGGAAAGTTTTTCAAAGCGATGTTTCGGATTAAGAATTTGCATAAACCTGCTAAGCAAGTAAAATCCTGGCAAGTAGGTAAAAATCTGACAGAATGTTTAAAAATGCAGTCTTGCATATCTGGATATAATATAGCATACACAAAAGTGCATATCAAGTAGCACAGTGGGGCAAGGATTTCATACTGCTATTTTTGCTGTGCACTGGGCAGGGACTTTTCATTTCACACATCATCATTCACAGTTTGCTGCAGTGACTTGACACAGAACATGTCAACAACACACAAAATGAAATATTTCAGTGAGGTATTCCTTTGGAAAATGAGGGATATGGGAGTTTGATTTCAATTGCCTTATGCTACAGTGGGAAGAATTGGAAAAAGAAGGAATCGTGTTTTCTGGTTTGGCACTGACTAACCATATAAGAAGCACATTCTAAAACCAGCTGTCAGTCAGGACAAAAATAGGTATTTAAGAGTAGAAACAACACACATAATTAGACAAAATTATGAAAGCTGCTGGCCAGCCTTACTCCTTTTCTGATATCCACTAGTACACTAGGTTAAAAAAACACCAGCTTACTGTCCCCTAAAAAAAATGGTTTCTCAGCTGACAGCAATAAGCAGGTTGCATGTTGCCATTTTCACCCAGGACAGTATAAGTGTTGTTTAAATGAAGGAAAAAGATAATCATGTGGCAAAAGGGGTAAAAATAGCCTCTGGTCTGACAAAATGTTTGTGTATTCTGAGCGTAAGTTCTCTCTCTTCTCAACCCAACCCATCTGACATGATACTTTGTATTTTTAAGAGTGAGAGCTGTTGCTGGGACACATGGAAGAACAGCACCAAATTCTCTGCAGTATGAATAGCCAGCCCAAGGCAAAGGACATACACTGTGGTCATGAAAAACACATGGAAGCACAGGCTCTGAATAAGAAAACTTCTATCACAGCCTATATCTGAACTGGCATTTCAATTGTAATATGTTTTTAGTGAACCATTACATTAGTTGTGGCTGTAGCTGACTGCAGTACCTTGTGGCTCTTTATGCCATCTTAAGTCAGCTTTTGGAAGATAGACATGAAAAAAATGATACCAAAAGCAACTTAACATGCACCATGCTCATGACAACACACATCTGAATTACCAGGTGGAAGGTTATAGCAGCCTAAAAAAACCCTAAACCTCAAATCCTGAGAAAATTCTGGATTTCAGTTTGTTTGTTTGTTTTATTTTACATTACCAAAATTCTAGAAATGTTAAAAATTGTAAAAGAAACCACTGTGTGACAACCTTCAACTTGATTTAAAACTGGAGTCTCTGGAACCTCATTGTAAGAGTAAGGGGAGATCCAGGCACTGAATGACACTTTCTACAAAGTAAACCATGCTGTGCATACTTTCAGATAATTATTAATGACAATTCAAGGAATATTGTTCTTTAACACAATATGAATTTCCTCAGAAATGTTTCCCAAGTCACTTAATATCTACCACCCAAATTTTCAATGAAATAATCAACAGTAATTAATAGTATCATGGCTATTAAAAAGGCAATTTAGCATTTTGATACACAATTACCTTCTAAACTGTTTTAAAATTGAAATTATTTTGTCAAAAAGTACAGTCAGTGTTCAGTTATGAATAGCAGTTATACACTGGATTTTTCTCCTACATCAAACAGATCTTTCAAAAGCATTTAAAAGATTAGTCATTAATTTTCACCCCGTGGGTAAAGTGTAAAAAAGCTTGTACACAGTGAGCTTGGTCCAAACTAGGCACACAGTCACAGCAAATTTAAACTGAGGCACATCTTATTCTTTTTGCTATGTTGTAGCCAATATCCAATTTCCCATCTGTTTAGCATGATAAATGCCAATGAAACTGGTAACTCATTTAGAACTAGAATTATTTTAAAATGCATATTTTCTGGACTTCTACTAGGATTAGTCCAAAACAGAAATTTAAAAAGTAATGTCTCCTTTACCTCAATAAAATCCCACATCTCTATGCCCTTTCCTACAGTTATTTACACAGAATCTGATATTTATTTATTTATTTATCAATGGTATTCAGCTTAGACTGGCCACATGAAAGTGAAAAGCAATTTCTTCATCAAGAAGAAACCTCTAGCCAATTCACACTTCAGTGCATGACTTACACCAGAGAAGTGTAAGTTGATATAACTCAAGAATTAATTGCTACAGTATTATCATCTCCTGTCTTGACTTACTCTTTTTCTCCTGATAAAATACAGCATAGAGTGCAATAGAACAGAACACAATTCATTGGTTTGTGAAATAATACTTCCTAATCCCATACAAATACTTCGATGCTAACACATTGTTCAGTTAAAAACTTACTACTAATTTGACAGGACTGTTAAGGTTAACACTTGGTTTATGGCATTGATGATAAAAGCCTAAATGCAGTATAATCTACTGATTTCAAGGAAAACTTTTTTCAAAAACTAAGTATATGTAACATGTCTCTTTTGATACTTACTAAAAAAGGGAAAAGTCATTTTTATATATAATTCAACTACCAGAATATAAATATGTTTAACAGTAAACATGATATTCCCCTTCACGTGCCTCCAAGCCAAAATTTACTTAAATCTGAAAAACAATGAAACATTTGCAATGCAAAGACAACAGGATGTGCATCTTGCTTCTTCCCAGACAAATCCCATACAATTTCACAGAAAGTATATTCCTCTGTAATTCCAATAGATTTTAATTTGCATGCACTTCAACAGATTAATCTCAAAAAGGTGCAAGAAGTCATTTTGTGCACCATATAATTTGTGATGATTCTTTGTAGAGCCCTGTTTAGTGTAGCCCTACAAGGCTTTCAATGGTTTAAGACTCTATATGCAAGTGAGAGCTCAGCTGGGGAGCTGATACCCAGGAATGCTCCTCCTGCTCACCTCTGCAGGTTTTCAGCCCCAAAGTTCCACTACCGAGGAGAATGGATGTCACTTAAGTGCCTGTTGCTGAAATAGAGGAATAGCAGAACAAATTCATTGTTTTAAGTTTTCCTTTTTTCTCTAGCAAGCTCAGGGTTTCTTTTACACCACTCACCCTCCAAAGAAAGGCAGTGCACATAAAAACATTGCTGGGTTGATTTGTAAGCACTTTCACTCTCTCTTCAGCAAACTGAGAGTTAATCCAGTTTGAGAGGGAGAGAGGAATTTTTACATCATTTACTATATAATGTATTTTAAGCATAGTGTAAGCATATAAACTGGATTTATTCAATATAATTTTTATTTTTACTCCTTGCAAGAAACCAGCATTGAGGCTTGAATTTTTAAAGAAACTATTGCTTGCCCTGCTAACAGGTGCCAAAGGTTAATGATACTGCTTGCTCCTTAAAACACCTAGGAGATGTCAGAAAAACTAAAGCCCTTAGAGATTTCAGATGCTTCCACTTGAGAGTCTATCCAAATAGTGATTGATTACTGGTTATTTCAACAATGGAAAAAATCTGCCTGTAACTTAATAATTGCCTGTTACTGAAATACATGTTTAAGCAGCAATATTCTGAGCTTGCAATTCATTTGTACAACATGCTCTCTATTACTATAATTACAGGGAAAATATTTTTCATTGAATTATCAACTTTGTCTCAGTCTTAAATCCACACTGCATTCATGGCATGTCAAATATTTTCATTTCTTTCTATTATTTTCCATTGGGTAGAACAGTTCAGTGTTAAATCTGTTTCTGCTGTTTCCAGATTGTAGGAGCTCATTCTCGACTGTTGACACTGGTGGGAGTTTTTTGTTTCATTTTAAGAAAAATGAAGAGAATTCCTTTCTCAGCAGCCCTGTTCTTCTAGGTTGATACAATGCTGCCATCACATGGTACACATTTGGCACAGCATTTGGGAAAGGTGGAGGTTTCCAACCTAAGACAGCTGCATTCCAGCCACATCCTTGCTCGTACAGACCTTTACTATGCACACACGTACTTAGCAGCTGGGTATCGGTGATGACTGTTATAAATCTAATAAGACCTAGCGTTTTCTTGAGCCAGTCTCTTGCTATTTGGGAGTCCTGATTTTCAGCATTTAGAAATTCACAACGATTTCTGTCTCTTACAGCAGCTAAGGGAAAGTTGCTTGATTTGGTTGAAAGAGATGTTTTTCCCCTGTGACCGTTGTTGCAGTAAAGCATGGAAATGCCAAGATGTTTCAAACAGTTGTTTATTACTTTGAAGTTGAAAGGAATATAATCCATTGGCTTCTCAGTAATTTTTGAGGCAGCAACTACACTGCATTAGGAATATCTGGGTGGGGGGAAAATGGAATTCTGTACTAAAATCAAATGGTTTGCACTTCAACAATGTGGTATCATTAGCTCACACTATCAATAATGTTAACTTTCACACACATCACTCTGCCTAGGAGTTAATGGAAAATGAGAATTGCCCATCACACCTATTAGAAACTGCAGCCACGAACTCTCTAAATGAAGGTCATGTCACAAAGCTAACAAAATTTCACTCTCTTTTTCTAATCTGTCACAAGAATTGTATCACCTTCAGAAATATGTGAAGGGTCCTACTCCACACTCAACAGTGAACAGATCAAGAAGATGTTTTCCGATATTATGAGCTAGGTTGCACATTAGTGCACCTGGCCAGTTTACAAGTTTTTCCACAGGTGATTATGAAGACAAAGGAAAAATGCCAGTGATTGACTTCTGTTTCTGTTCACTTCACAATTTCTAGTTTCTCCTTAAAATGCTCTAAGATTTCACAATCTTAATTTTTTATAATTTGCTTACAAGCACTGTAATACATTTATAAAACTTAAGTTACAATAAAGTATTTTTCTTCCCCACTATAAATGTAAGGTATATAAAGACAGCACCAAAAAGTATACAAATCATCATGGATTTCATTAATGTTACACACATAACTGAGTAGTGAGTAGATGCTTGGCTGAGACTGTGTGAGTACTTGTTCCAGGGCTCATGAATAAGAAAGTGACCTGTTATTCCCTGTTCATTCCCCCAATTTTTTTAAAGTTGGATAACTTATTATGTCTATTCCTACCTCAAACAGAGCAGTGAAAATAACATTTTCTTATGTAAATAGACTGGACAGATTACAGGAATCTTGCTAAATATTGATTTTGTGATGGCAGAAGTTCAAGATATATTTTTTTGAATCGTATTATGCAGTGACTTACATAATGACTTCAAAAGGTGCAAGTGTAACGGTATGCATTAAAATATGCTTCATATTAAATAATTGTTATTCACATAGGACAACCACTGCATTTCTGAGGGCAGGTGGAACATATCATGAGTGGAAAAATGGTTGATGTACTTCCCTAAAACTCTTATTAAGCAAGCACTAACCTGTATTTCCCTCTTCTAAAACAAACATTACCTATATCAAACATATCAGCAAATCCAAAGATCATCACTTACAGCACATTCTAGATGATTAGGTGGCCCTCAGAATCCAGATACATTCACATTGTCCCATAGTTCAGTGATTCATCTTCAGGTCTTGAGGACCTCTATACCAAACATTCCAGGTTTCTGTGGGGAGAAAGACAATAAATAATCTGCTTCAGTCCTTCAGTGATTGTTCTTTTTTCAGATAAACTCAACCAGCAGGTGCACTGACAAGTGGTCTGAGTCAAGACTCCATTCCCCCCTTCCTACTGTTAGGGGAGATAATAGATCCATTTTATTGCACTTATCCTCCACAGCCTAGCCTTTATTTGCCCAAATGAAGTATAGAGTATCTTGTTCTTCCTTCTTCTTCCTCTCTCTCTTTCTCTGATCTAATCCTGTCTTGTCTTGAAAAAGTCATATAAGTTCTCCTATAATAATGGCTCTTGTCCTAAATACAATATTTTAACCCACAAAATATTTGTTCATGATCAATATGATTTTAGTACATCTTGAGAAATTTAATTTTGTCTTGTGTGACAGTAAATCTGTTTTTATCCAGCTGTACATGAATACTGGAAAACTGTACATACATGAATGCCCTATTTTTGGAAAAAGAATTGTGAAAAGCATTTTTAGTTTTTCTTTGTTGTTATGACAAAAAGAAAGGCAGACACAAAAATGATCCATGTAAATTTGAAAAACTGTTTTAACTACCCATCTTTGTAAGTATTGCAGTTCATGCAGCTTTGGTGAAAGCTGTTTTCCTGGGGTACCACAGCACTTCTTACAAGAGCTGTGATTTTCTCACATGTATTCTCATCTTTATTTGGTCAGATATTGGATTTTCGGAGATTTAGATCAAGGCACAACATTAAAAATTGTTAATTAGTATTTGGATGGAGGGGTGTGCACGTTTAATACATGCTCCCATCAGGTAAATGCACTTTCCATTATTAAATTACATCATTTATAATTACTTTTTTTAACTTTACATGTCAAATCCAGAATATGAAGAAACCTTCAGCAGTCTTTACTTGTGCTTGCTGAATACCTTTACCACTTCTACTTTTCCTCAAAGAATGATTTTAGAGAGGTCAGGATACTTGTAGCATTTGAAGATGAAGAAATGTCAGTATTCACATTCTTTCACTCCAGTTACCAGTGTAAACAAAGGTAGCACCATTTTCATTTTGGAACTTCATGATATCGACCCTCAATTAATTGCTTTAAATAAACAAACCTCCAAGAAAAGTCTATCTGCTCTGACTTCGACTAAACCAGTGAATAAGTCTTTGTGCACTGCTCCTGACTTAACACAATACACTACAAGGAGGACAGAGACCACCTCCCTCTGACAATTTTAAGAAGCCTTTGATATAATAAGTGATGGAAAACAACAAAGTCATGAGTTCTGCATTGAACTGAAAGCTATATGTAGTTCTGAAGAGCTGTATATAAGACCACTGCCATCTGTACAGAACGAAAGCATGTTGCTTCTGTTCCTGAAAATATCTGAATGTTAGGTCTGTGATGAATGAAAAACTGGCAACAGGTAACTTAACAGAAGCCTTGCCATAGGCATAATTGAGAGGAACTCAATTTAGGAGGCCTTCCATATGTCCAAGCATCTTCAGGAAAACACTACTAGGTAAATGCTATGTTATTTTTCACTCACGGAAATGTGGAACAAGCTCTTTTATTCTAGGTCATAATCTTTAACATAAGAATCTTGCAGGAAGAACATGTGCTTCCATTTATTCCAGGCATTCCTTTCAGGTTCAGGTATTGCTTTTCTATTCTTGACTTCCAGACATTGTCCTGCAGGAACCAGATGTGAGAGAACTGGTAACATGTCTAGCTGATCTTATAAAACATTTAGAAGAAACAGTTGGAATTGTAGCAGTTTTGACTGCTGCTGTAAGTAACGGTCCCACTAAATCTGGCAACACTTTTTCGAAAATAAGGATTTTGAGAAGGCCTGGCAGTAGAGTTCATCATCCTAATTTATGCAACAATGAGGTAGAATTTTTAATTGATAGTGGTTAGTGAACTTTCTAAATTTGCAAAAATTAGTAGACTTAAGCTTCCAGTAAATACCAGTGTCTGTTTTTATACCACAGCTTCCTTTTAAAAGAAAAGTAAATGCATCAGCCTGCGGCTGCTGCTGCTGAAAACACATACACGAAAAAAAGATTCTATTCCACCTGCCATGCAGTAGGACTGTCTCCACATATCATTGCTTGAGGAATAAGCTTCAGGCTTTTTTATCTAGCCTGCAGAAAGAGAAAACTTCCTTTTTTTTTTTTTGGTCATCAAAGCATTATCTAGAGATCAACTATTTATCTCTGGCTAAATTCTTGACACAAACTTATCTAAAGATCAATGATCTAAGCAAACAAAAAATGAGTGAGACTGAGAAGCAAGTTTTACCTAGCCTTGCATTTTACTCTCTGTTTCTGATCACTGCCTGTTTTGTTTCTAACTTTGAATAAAAACTATTTGTGTAAGGTAGAACAGCCTTACCTGTTTCTTATCACAAGTTCTGGAAATTTGAAAAATAAATACAAACAAATTATGTGATGCCATTTTGCTCTCAGCTGGGGCTTGTTATTATTATCTATAAATGCACTGTGGTACACAGAAAGAGCCCTAGGTATTTGCAATCCAAATTAAGCAGTTGGGGGGAACTGGTAAATCACCATAAAAGGCAGGAGGATTAGAGCTTCTTGGTTCAAGTAATTCCATATTCTGTCCCTGGTTTTTTTAATACCTTCTCCATGTCTGTTCCTTTTCTGAAAAAATGTAGGTCATCATCAGCCGGAGGAGCAAGGAAGGTACTCTTCAGAGCCGAATCGGGTTGCTCAGAGCCTCCACAGCTGTTTTCAATGGGACAGAACTCCCAGTCTCCTTGGGCAAATTGTCCCAGTGCATAACCACTCTTAACACAAATAAATTCAATGTTAAATCCAGCTGAAACTTCTTTAGCTGCAGCTTGTCTGCTGCTTGTCCCATCACTGAGCACCTCAGGCTCCAGCTTCTCTTCAACCATCCCAAAGTCTGCATAAATATCACTAATCTTTTCTATTGGCACCTGTGCTCCATCCTGGAGAAATTCAGTTCCCCCAGTCCTCTGACAACCTTGGTGGACCAGTTCTGTAGTTTGTCAAAATCACTTCTGCAAGTGGATGGGAGAGAGAAGGGGGTCCAAAATGCATGGACTATACTCCAAGAAGCCTCACAAGTGCTAAATTCATAGGAAGTATCACTTTTCTCAACCTGTCAGCCAGTTGGGTTCCCCAAATTATTTTCTAAAAAGCTGATTTCCAGGAGGTCAGATTCAGTTTCTATTACAGTCTTTCACTCCAGATGCAAACTTTTTGCCTTTCTGAGGTTGCTGATGGCTCATTCCTTCAGCTAATACCACGTAACTTTATTCTAAAATGTTACTTCCATTCTCTGCTCCATATTATAAACAAATAAATAAACACAACAAAGCAACCTTTCCGTTCTGTAATTAGTCACCTGGACTTTTCTTTGAATTTGAACTTTTTTACAATGGCAGCCATAGCAAATACAAAGATCAGTGGAGATTTCATTAATACCAGCAGCATGTACAGATTGGACTAAAACTATAGAGCATGAAACCAAAACAATGAAGTTCTTAATACAGGTTGAATTCTATGATATTTTCATGTTCAGTCAGAAACACCTTTACCTTAGACAAAATTTTGCTAGAACACAGATTTTATCCATGACAGTGGCAGAAGCTGGACAATTCCAGAATATTTTTTACTTTTTCCCTATGTACTTTTCGGCTTGATAATCAGAAAAGGGTTTCTATACCCAAATAATAATGTCTCCAGTCACACTCACAGATACTTGTGTATTTCTAGTTGTAAAACTCCACAATAAATGCAGACAACTCTCTTGTTCCACTTACGATCCTCAAATGTTCCTATAGAAATCAATGAGTAAACGAGAAGAGCACCTCACCACAACCCATTGTGCACAGCGAGCACTGAGCAAGTGCAGTGGAAATAAATTCTTTCTTGCCTGACTGACTCCAAGTTTCACATCTTTTGCAGTCACAGCTACTCTTAATTGGAACAGCTGACTCCTCAATAAAATTGCAAGACCTAAAAAAATAAAATACAAAATTGTTTAAAATATAACTCAAATTACTGAGGCGATTCTTTCTTACAAAGCAGAAACTCAGAAGGCAGCCTTAAAATTAGCAGAAGGGTATACTGGAAACACATTTTCACAAGAAAAGTGGAAGCTTGAAAGCTATATTCAGGGCAGCACCTCCGACAAGCTGAAGGAACAAACTACGAATATTCAGAGCTGCATTATAGAATGTTATCCACAAAGGCAGAAAACAGGGCTGAAAAAAATTAAGTAATGGCAAAAGAATAAACTGGTATCAGACAAAGTGATGCAGAATTGTTGAGTGTCCCAGCTTAAGTCCAGTCAGACTGAAAAAGAACACTTTTCTGAGAATAAAGCTGGAATCAAAAAGTACAATAAAACCTAGCTTAGCTTTGCATAAGTCATTAGGAGCTGTTGGAGAAAGCTGACTGAAAAGGGGTCAGTGATTGAAATCAGGAATATGCTGCAGGATGGTCAGCTTCTCCAAAGCCTAGCAAAAGCTTGCAAAGGAAAATTTCAGTGTTAAGAAGGAGATGTGTGCCTAAACCTTTATTGCTCTTGCTTTTCCCTTTTTATGCTATGCACCTTTAGGTGAACAAATGAATAATGCTTTATTTAGAAGAAGCTGGTTTTGACTCATTTGTCAGCCACTGTTACAAGTCCCTGAAATAAAAGGGCTTACATGTGAACAACAGAGCTGAGCCTATTCCCTTAATGCTGCTTGGAAATCAAAACCCAGAGACACACAGATTTGAGGGGAGCAGCTCACAGGGATGAGTCCTTAATCTGAGATGAAAGGGTTCCAAAGTACTGCTCATCCCTCAGCTCCCCAGTGTGCCCTTGGACCCCACAAAGCCTTTAGAAATAGAGATACACACCCTTGTGAAGAAGTATCCATTCATTATCTTCAAACAGAACATTATTTATAGAGGTTAATGAGCAAGGGAGAATGGTTTTGACCAATCAAAATCCTGCTTCACCACAAAAGCTGAACTAGTCAGTGGCATTGGCTTATCATTTTTATCAAAAATAAAAAATTCCAGTGGAAACGTAATCTGAGCTCCCACTGTTGAGTGCATTGCACAATTTCTATAAAGTCCAAGAAAAACTGGTTGCTTAGCTAGTACTACAGAAATGACAGCCACAGGAAGCTGGTTTTGGCA
Source organism: Sakesphorus luctuosus (assembly GCA_013396695.1). Lineage (NCBI taxonomy): Eukaryota > Metazoa > Chordata > Aves > Passeriformes > Thamnophilidae > Sakesphorus > Sakesphorus luctuosus. The sequence goes on along the minus strand of VWZD01003865.1, from coordinate 114,373 downwards.
AGGGATCCAGCTGTTGGGTTAAAAATAATCTCAATAAAAGATAAAGTAGCAGGTTCCAAAGGAAGAAATCTGATAAAATTCAAGTGTAATAGACACTTCAAACTGTGTGATCTGACCTAATAAGTTATTAATAGGGAATCATTACTCCTCATGCCTTTTTTATGAGAAAGGCATTGCCTTTTTGTCAAGATTAGTGGATTATAAAATATTTGTGCTACACAATATAAATGACCCTAGCTATTAATAAGTCTCTGGAAAGATATGCTTAAATTGAATTACATTAAGAAGAGAAGTGCCAACAGAAAATTAGGCATAATTAATGGGAACACATAAATAAACCAGAGATGGAGGGAAAAGGACATCCTCTCCATTGATCATTTTGAGGATTAATTGCTGATATGCTCTAATGACATGCTAACTATTACTGTTTTTATAAGAACCATTTCATAGAAGATGAAATCCATGTAACTATGAATATGTATTGCAATTTATTGCCAGAAGATAATTACATTGATCACATATCTCTAATTAGTGAGTTACAGTATTGAAGGCTAAAAGATACAACTTAAAATTTAAATTACAATAAAGGCTCATTACACTCTTCCAGTAAAAGTGATTTATTTAATTTTTTCCTTTTGCTGATATTCAAATACTCAGGTTTTCCTGCATGTTTTCAGGACAAACAATGCTGAAATGAGGACATGGGCAACACCACAGTTATTTTCCTGACCCTTTCAGAACAACAATACCTTGGAGAGGCAGGAAATTATTTTGCACATCTCATTCACATAATGGACAAAGTGAATAGAGTTACATAGTGAGCGAGCACTGCAGTATTCTCTATTCACCAGCATATATAACATTTCCTTGGATATCACAGCACTGCCTGCAGTGTGTGCACCCACATTCTGGTTTTCACAGATTCAGAGAAACTTTTGAAGGCTTTCATTATTAATCAGGAATGTAAATATGAAGCTTTATTGCTCACCCTTTTGAAAAATAATCTTAGAGACTGTAAATAGAATAATTATTTTGCTTACAAAATAAAACCCTTGAAATAAAATAATTTTTTCAACAAGTTAGATAAGGCCTTTTTTTCTAGGCGAGAGACAAGAAAGAGGACCCATTCATTATAAATAACCCACCTGAAACAAAACACCTAACACTAACCCCCTAAAAACCTTTTCTACTCTTTGACACTGTTGTAACAAACACTTCCAAAGTACTGTGCCAACACTGCTCATGTGTTCAGTGGATTTTAATTAGAGCTTTGAAAGCTTGGGAAAACTGTCTGAGTGGAGCAAGCTGCTCTTTTCAAATGGCAGCACAACTGTACTTTTGCCCATGTCCCAATCAGAGCATATGTGTAATTAAAACCAGTGCAAATAATGGAGACGGAAGAGAAAAATCTCCTTCCCACAAATTAGTGAGGAAAATATCATTAATAAGGTGCACAGTATGCCGAATAAAGCAACCTATATTGTTCGTTCATTGTACTCTGAACTGAGTATCTTGGGGAACCATTGTTTGTGAATGGCATGAATAGCTTCATAGACAAGATTCTTTAAATGTTTTAGAGACAGCAGAGATATTTAAGCATGAGTAGCAAAAGAGAAACTACAGCAGATAAGGGCACAGAGAGAGGTAGAAGAGTTCAGACTTGTTCTGCTGTTGTAGTAGTAATCACCGCAAATATTTGTCAGATAATATTTCTTTTTCTAATTCACCATGAGAGAATGCCCATCCATCTGCTACCTTGACTAAAGCAAACTAATTCCACAGTCCATGGCACCAAGTGGTTTAGAGGATGTCTCCTACTTCTCCTACAGCATCAGTCTCCCAGCCTAGTGAACACTCTTTGCTCTGCTTTGGAATCCACCCAAGACTGTGTGAGAATAAAACCCATAGCAATTAGAGGAGGAGAGAAAGGGTGCAGTGGTAAGAAAATGCTGCAAGAGCCAAGGAGGAAAACCTTGGGCCAATTGTGTTGTGACTACTCCAGCCAGTAAATTCAAGCTCATTACATAGAGACACAAGATGAAGAAGATCAATCATCAGACAGAGATCAACTGGACCACAGTACAGAAAACACATCACTGAGCAGAAAGAATATGAGAGAAGAACGAAGATGAAATGCAAAGGAATAGCTGTGTTGTGTGTATGTATAAGAAAGGAAAATTAAAAACAAAAGCAAGAAGAAAGACAGTCACAAGAGTAACCATAAATCAGTCACATCATGTAGGTTACTCTGATGCCTAGTTATTGAAGCAAGTTTGATACGAAAAGTGTCAGTAAAAAATAAGATTTCCTCACGCAGTCTTTCATCAGGACTTGAACATGCACCAGAGAGTTAACCACACTGAGCCTAAAATCTTTGTAAAACTACCAATGCTGAGCCTAAAACTGTTGTTTTTCTTTTGAAGGTAAAAATACAGAAAGGTAGATATTTTAGGGATATCAGCCACATTCATTTTTATATAATGATTCATATAATTACAAAAACAAGCATTATAAAGAAAAGAATAAAGATGAAAAAAACCTTAGAGATACCTAGACAGTATGTGAAATACTTCTAGAGAATCTCTAATTAGTATTACCAGAGGGTTTGTCCTACTAAATCAGAACACAGACAACCTATTCCTAAGAGCTGTGGTTAGAACATGTACTACAGAGCATCTCTGAATGCTCAAAAATTTAACAAATCCTGAACATCAGTGCTAAATATTAAATAATTTTGTGATTAACTATGGTGCAAATGGAAAGAAAATTCAAAAGTGATAATTTTTTAATATCTGCTTAAAAATGATGATGAGCTCTCTCATCAGGGCACAGACTGAAATAACCAGGATAGAGGCTCAAGAGTTCATTCAATGTTATTTTAAGACTGATAAGGTACCTCTGCACTTCTCTATTTGGGTAGTTGTAATTTTTTACTCTTTCAGCTGTGTTTAGCAGATTTTGAAAAGACAGTAAAGTAGAATTTGAAATATGGTGCTGACGCATAATAGCAATTATAAAAAAGTCCAACTCTTTGGGGTGGAGCAGGAGGAGGGAGATAGAAGTCTCTACTGACTTTAGGGAGTAGCATATTTTGATGAAGATTTTCTGCAGAATTTAAAGATGTCTCTGTTCTACAGGGTCCACTGTAAATATTTTTTTAATAAATAAATAAAATATAAAGCTTTATAGAAAAGCTGCCACCTGTAGTTTGCATACCTGTGAGAGAATAAATAACAACCTGCAAAAGAAGCAAATTTTTTATCATCAAGTCACTTGGTTGTATTAGCAAGTGAAAGATTTTTTTAAAGGGTCTTGAGAATTTAAAGCCATATTTTCAAGAGCTGTGTTTATTGAGCTGCAGAAGCTTGACATGTTATCATCAGATAAACAGGAATAAAGAACTATTTTCTAACCATTTTCTGAAAATTAGTTATAATTTTTTCAGTATTTTTTCAGGTTTCTCATGGAAACAGGATGGCTGCAAGGAGGTGGTAGGTACCCGCCATCACCCCCACCCCCCCAACACACACACTCTTGGAAGCAGCTATCAAAGAAGATTCAAATAATCTGTTCACATCCCTAAGAGATATTACTCTTGAATTAGTGGCAACTTCACTTTCACCCACAGCATTGAAGTCATAATCATCTATAAATGTAATTTAGTGTGTACAAAACATATTGCTTATTTTTATTTTTAGCTTACAGCCTTATAGAAACTACTTCACTCTTTGCCTTGCTCTTTTAGATTTCAATATTCATAGCATCCAATTATATAAAAGGATTTTTTCCCCTCTAATACCTTGTCCAAAGTATTTATATATCTTTTGCTCTCTACTGTCTAGGACAAATTAAAAAACATGAAACGGTGAGATGCTTCAGGAACTGACTGCTTTTATCTTAAGTACTCCTGTTCCTAGAATACCCACTTTAAGAAACAGTGTTGTGGAAGTGTGACTTGCATGTGAATGCAGCTGTGAGTCAAAGGGAAGCTGCTAACTGGGAAAAAAGGTGCAAAAGTGTTAATTGGTGAGGACACTGCCTCCATTTAACTTTCCTCAATACAAAGCTGTAGTATTTGAAATGAGCAGAATTCAGATTATGTTTCTGTTCACTGAGCAACTGAGAGTAGTTTGTCTCTCACAGGTTGACCCTGGCTCTGAGTGTAGTAGAAGAAATTCCAAACATTTGAGTAGTTTCAGGTTAGAATCTTGAGTTGTCCCTGGCTTTAACATGGAATGACTGTTGACTATTTTTCAGATTCATATTGGTTTAAAACTATGTTTCAAATACAAATAAGAGCTTGTGTTTTAAAAATTCCTATGAGAACTTACAGAGAAAATATTTTGTAAGAAGCATAAGATACCCAGTCTGACAATATGGAACAGGCTGTTTCGGGTCTCTAATGTGTGAAAGTTCCTTACAATTCTCACTCTGAATGGCTAAATTTTGTGATGCAACTAAGTAATGTTCTCTTCTATCCCTACTCATTCATAAATAATTACCAATGTAATAATTACCCATGTTAGGACATTAGCTTGTCTATCATAGAGACTTTTTAGACCCACCTCATTATCCTCCCATGTTGTTCTACAACTCCCAAGTCCTGAATTGCATTAGTACTCACTGATCATAAATCCTGGTGTCTGTCACAAGCAGCTCTGTTGAAGACATGGAGACACAAAAAGATTAAGAAAGACTCCAGATAGAAAATTTAATGTTTTTGAAAATGCTCGGCAAATTATTACCTGATTTATATCTGGTGGCACCAACCACATGCCTAGCAGGAAAGTGGAATAACATTAAATCAGTCATTTCCTATATCACTAATTGTCAGCAATGGTCCTGAAAATTTCAAACACAAGTGCTCACTGGATATTAATTTTAACTCCCACTTTACATGGATTAATATTGCTGGATTAATTGGCCACCAATACGGTGATGGAATTCTTCAGCTCCGAGGGGCAGGTGACCAAAGGCTCTAGTGAAATCAGCTCTTTTAGAGTCAGCCCCTCGAAGTGCAAGCAGGCTCCTTCCACTCCTGTCCTGGTGCCAAGCCCCCAAAAGAAGACGACCCCACAGGATGAGAGGCAACGAAGAGAAGCAAATTTTATTGCGCTACCCAGCCTTATATAGGGAGCAGTGGAGGTTTCCAGAACATGGGAGGAGAAAGAGGAGGGGTGAAGCATCCCATTGGTCTGATGTGCTGGTTTAGAGGTAAACCAGCAGGACAAATGAGCTCAACACAAGAGAGATTATAAGTCAGAGCTACAATCTAATAATAATAATACAGTAAATACACTGACACAAAGGGAAATTGCTTCCAACTCCCAAAACCCAGCAGTATAACCCAGTGCCCTGGGGTACAAACCCAAAGGGGTTTGTTAGCCCTTGTGCTGAGACCCACGTGGTTCCCCCAAGTCCAAAGCAAAAGGAAGTGAAAAACCTGNATAGAGGGGGTAGAATACACAGCTTTGATCACCCCCACACAGTGACAACTGGTCCCACCTGCTGAACTAGGACATCTGAGCATAAGCAGAGGGACGGAGCAAGGAAAGGACCAATGGGGAACGGGGATCAGAACATAACCAAATATAGAACTGTGTGCATTGTACCAAACTGGGGCCAATCAGGGAAGGTTTGGTGGGAAAATGCCCTAAGGGTTTGTGGGAAGAAGAAACTTGGGCAGGATGGCTAAGGGAAAAATGCATAGGGTAGACATGATATCTGTATAACATTAAACAGGGGAAACATCAATATAAGGTTCAAAACTGCTAGAGTCCTTATAAATTCATTTCAGGGCTTCCATGTTCAGGGTGCCAGGGTCCTGGACTTCAGCGTCCTCATCTATCCACCTCTTATAGTACTTCTGCCACTTTAGAAACTCCTGGTCTACTCCGACAGATGAAACCTGTATATTTCTTGCTTTTGCTATGCTGGCTCCTTTCTTTTCACAAGTGTCAGTTTGCTTACTTACGAAAGTTCTTCACTTAAGAAAGAGCATTTGGGATATATTTTTAAACTTTAAAAGTACCTACCAACAGTTCTACATTTCTTGCACATCTCGTTCCCACCAAGGGCTATAAGCCCCAAAGTTGCAAGTGCTGTCATCCAGAAGGAACAGCGTAAGGAAGGGGGATTGCTCTAGAGTATGTTGTCCTCCTAAACCCCATGATGCATTCAGAGAATTAATTTTCAACAAGTCATCTGGAAGTGTCTATCAGCCACTCTGCAAGTGCTACTCCACCAGCTTAAGTTTCTTGTGGTTCCACAGGCTTTTATAGGATAGGCCTTTGTTATGGAAAGATGCTATGTGGAAGAATTTCTGTTTGTCTTTCTCTGCCAAAGTTTGTTTTCACCAAGTGACATCAGAATTAATAATAAAACACACACACACACACAAATCAGTTTAAATTATTTGCCCTTTATGAAATTACAACCTCCCTCATTAAAGGGGTTAAGTGATTAACTGACATGCATTCTTTATTGATGGACAGCAAGTGTAAGTGAAACTGCAGCAGCTCAGTGCTGAAGGATTTATAGTATGTTTCTCACTGACCAGCTTTTTTGAGATTATTATCATTTCTCTGAAGCGAATACTCTTTGGTGGAACATCTCTTAAAATGGAATGTATTTACCATGCATATATAACATGGTGGTATAAGTTTCACTGAGAGGTAATCTTGTTATCATTTTCATTTCTGGAGATGTCAAGTTTTCCTTTTCTCTTTTTTTTTTTCACTCTTCTTTTCACTCTTCTTCTTGTTGAGGGCAGGAGGATTTGTAAATAGAACAGAGGTTCTAGCTAATTGTGGACTTTAGATCACTGCGAATTTAGCTCAAACTATGTACTTCCTCAAACATAGTTGAAGTACTTCTCAACTTTTCTCAAATTTACTCTAGTAGGAATCAGATATTTTCATACAAGTCCTTCTCTCAGCTGTAACTGCTATTTAATACCAGTGATGTAACTAATACATATATATGCATTCACACACTTTTTTTAATCTTCACTAACCTTCAGACTTTCTGTCTCAAAGAGGGTTAATTACTATTTGGTACAGTCTCAGAGATCTAGTAATATGAACCAAGGCAATGATCTTTTGTGTTGAGAACAAATCATTCTACATTTTCTTTCCATTTCTGAGACTCTAAGCAAAAATAATCCAGGGTCATTAGTACAGGCTCTGTGACAGGAAGCATTTTACTTACATCTTGAAGAGTTTTATTTGCCCTATTAAACATATTAAAGATCCTTTCCTCTCTCTGAATTCTATTATTTTACTTTACTCCTTCCAAATGTCTTTCCAACTTTGAGCTGCAGCTGCAGCTTAATACAGGAGCTGGAGTCTGTTATAGAAAATCTTTTACATTATATTCAAGATTATTTGGGGAGTTTAAGTAGGATCTTTTGCAGCAGCCTGCTCCAGACCCCAATGTCAATGATTTTTTTTAATTTTATTTTTTTAATTTCATCTCTTTTTATTAGTTGAGTAACTTCAATAACCTGAGGAATCAGACAAGTCAGCAGGAGTTAAGAGAAATTTATGGAAACTACCAAGCAGAGTGGCATTGATATGTTGCAAAAAGAAGGCTTAATTCCAAATACAGGATATAATTAAAAACAAGCAGAGTAAATCACCTCACACCACCGAGTGTAAGAATTTGCTAAGTATCAGTAATTGAAGTTACGTAACACCAAGACCCATAGAATAATCTTGTGAGGTTGTTGAAATTAAACATATCAGATAGGGTTTGGCAGGGTACCACAAAAAAAAATTGCTCTGTTGAATCATCCTGGAGTGGGACAGAAACTTATATTGTTGATTTCTGTGATCCTTAAGTGGAATGGAGGTAGAATTTTCCTCTGTGGAGAGGGGTGATTGAAAATATTTCTTACATATTAAAAGTGCTTCATGTATCCCACCTGGTTACAGCACCATTCTACTGATTGATATTCGCATCAAAGGTTTTGTTGATATCATTATTCTCACCCTGTGTCATCCTGTGACTGAACGGATGAATCACTTGTCAGGAATATTAGTCAAATTACTTCTAATATTATTACAAGATGTTCAAATGACAATATAAGAAGCAGAGGAGTGGAGAATAATAGAATGAGTCTGCACTGGGAAGAGTCTGTGGGTAGCATACAAGTTACAGAACACTACCATCCAGAAGGAGTATGCTAACAAGACAGGCACAGAATTGAAGTCACTGAGTTGCTTGATCCCTTTCCTATTATCTCCAATGGTTCTTCTTTATAGCTGAAAAGGCTGCCAAGGGACAATTACATCCTGCATTGCTGTCTTGTGAAAAGAAACCCAAACAGGTTTTATGGCATCTATAAAACACACTATGCAGTCCACTTTGTGAAATGTCCCTTGCTTACACAAGGTCAGGTACAAAAGGTGTCATGTGCAAAACACTTGCCAATGAATGGAGAGGAGACAGTACTTTGATTTTACCAATTTTTAAGCACTTATGGAGAGTCCACTTGATTAGAAGTAAAACTCCATTATACATAAACATTCCAGTTTATAGCAGGGCTTTTTAGTTCCATCATTCAACTCAGTTTCTCAGATGATATAATACAAACAAGAACTCTGACTGCTCCATGCCAGTTACCTTCTTCCCCAATCATCTCCCTGGCCTGACCTTGAACTATAGATATACTTTAGCATTTAGTGATAATGTGGTTTGTGGTAGCAGTAACCACAAAACAGGATCTTCCCAGTGGCTTCAAGCCAGGGTGTTCCTCAGTAGCTAATGGTTGGAATAGAATGATAACAGATATGGGTGAAAAAATCTGAGATTTTGTATTTCTGTTAGTTTGAAAAAAGAATAAAAATCTACACAAGAAGTATCTTTAATCTTGCAATGTGTCTTTGATTTTGCAAGGCATTCCTCTGAGCAATTACAGTAAAGTATATTCCAATGTTTTGTCCATGGATCTAATATCCATTACTGTCTCAGTCGTGTAAATATGGAAAACATTCTGCCTAGAAAAAACTCTATCATTTTGCCATTTTGCAACAGCACTTCATGACAAGAAACCCTTTATGCAAAGTGAGGAGTCAAATCTGCCTTAGGAACAATAATCTACTGCAGTAAACTGGGTCATAAAAGCCAAAAGCAGGAATAAACTTGGACTTCTTCATAAAACTATCTTCTAGAAAGCCAATAAACAAATAGGTACTCAATCATCAAAATATATCTTTTGCTTCTCATAATACCTTCATAACTTTCCAGGTAGAAAATGTAATAAGGTTCACCTACACTGGATCATTTTAACAACGCAAACACTGATTGTTGACATGGTCGTGTCACACAACACTTTTGGTAAGCTTTTGATGCAAGAATGTAACAATCTTATTTCCACCATGAAATTTATGATCTGTTCATCCTTCTCTGATAAATATATTGTCATTACTACATAGGTAGCATACAGGTGATCTCAGTCTAGACCTTAGTCAGGCAAATCAAGTCCTTCACTGTTATAATACAATGAAATCATTGGTGACAAAATATATAGGCTAATGCTTATAACTATTTTCTCCACTTTCATGGTCCTGCAAATTTTACTGTTCCTAAACTTTTGCTGTTGCTTGTAAAAAACCACAAAAATTTCAACCAGTATATGATGGCATCTTCCTTTTACTCTAGAGCTACCCAGTCTGAAGCTTCCCACTTTATGGCTGGTACACCAGCTCAAAATAAGATTAATTCCCTTTAGTGATATATAACTACACTAATTTTTAACTGTAAATTATTTTGAATTTATTTGTTAAGTATTGACATAATGATAAAAAGTTAAATTACCTCAGACATGAAAAAAGACTTTGATTAAATATTTTTGAAGGATTTTAATATGCTATAAAAGTTGTTCTTGGGCATTTTCTTTACTCATTATGCAAATATGTCAACTCATTAATAATTCAAAATAGGCAATACATTAATAATTAGGATCCCCCATTACAAATCTGACCTTTAATTGAATTCTATAGAAAGAGACTGTGAAAAATGGGCCTCTTGATTTATGCTATGAATAAAGGTTAAAAAGCGTTTTCCTAGTAGATCTAATTTTTATCATTATTGCCTAAGCAGAAACACTGAGATAAGAAAATTTTTTCCTGGTTCAAACTGTTCTTTTGAAAAGGCTACTTCTACCAAAAAATACTAAAATATATTTATTTATGTGCAGTTTAGTAAGATGTGTCACTGGACAAGTGATATGGGAGTCATAGGTACTTCAGAGGTTTGATGGCAGACCTTTTCCTTCTTTTTCCTCTTTGCCAAATGACCCACAGCCTTCTTGATTACATAAATCTTCACATTTATCTAATTCTTCTTCATAATTCTTCTTGTGAACTTCATCATAATGTTTAAAGGTAAAAACCTTAAATGACTATATAAAAGAATGATTACTTCTGGCTGTAGGACAACTGACAATTAGATAGACTGTTGCAATGGTACTGCTGCTATGATTACTTGGCCTTCCCTGCTCAGTCCTTCCTAAAATTTTGTATCTGCAATGTAGTGGCAACTATGCAGACATATTTATTTCTTGTAAATTTTGTGCAAAACCATAATTGAGATTGATTAGAATACCTTTAAGGAAATGGAATAGGGATGAGGAAAATGCCTAGGAACACATCAGAGAATGTCCCAAAGGGACTAGAAGAATATTTTATCTATTTAAAACACTAATAATAATCTTAGAAAAAATATTTTATAAACCCTTGTTACAGACAAAGTACATGAAGTCTAAATGTATACAGAGGGCTTTTGCCTGAAAGCTGTCATATATGAAAAGTTTGGACTTCTTACTTCATTTCATAAAGATCTGAAGTCCAACAAACACTTGAATGTCCCAGCAGAAAAGGTTTCACATTGGCTGGTAAATCAAGAGCACTGTCCTAGTGCCGTAATGAACAATGGAATCAGTTATTGCTACCACATTGGTACAATGCCCTTTAGAAAATGCTGCATTTGAGAAATTATAAATGTATCAAATTGATAGACAGAATCCATTTGAACAATTAAAGCCGCATGGTCACAGCCCCTCTATTCCTAAAAGGAATAACTAAACACCCTGTTAGCTCTCACTGGTGGTATACACATCCAGAACATTTACCACAAACTACCTGAGCCATGACCACGCTGAGCAGCAGCTTCACAGATCTTTTGTTAGATTCACATACAAAGTGAGAAGGAATCACATACATCTGCATTTCATACTATGAACTCAAAACCAAAGTGAGTAACACAGCAGTCAGTTTAACCCAGAAGTAGTTACATGCCACAATAACATTAATACTGCCAGAATTTATAGCTCCCAGAAAACAAAAAAAAATAAGCCCAGAAGGGCTCCTGGGCTCACTTACAAATAAATGCTGCTGCAAAGGCTAATGCTCTGCTTGCCTGAAGGGCTGCTAAATTCATTCTTGCAGTAAAATACATATTATATGGACCTAAACTGTCTATCACCTGAATGGCACTACAGCCAGGAGAGTTTCAGTGGTGAAACTGAACTACAACTAAAGTTATGAAAGGGACCAGCAGCTCCCTCATTAATGGACACAGCACTGAAACTTCCTATCGAGGATTTAACATCACAATCCCAACCACATCAGAAGAGCTGGAAAATACATTGGATGTGCAATCACCAACCTTGTTTGGAGGTCTAAGCACACATTGCACCTTAACCTGGTTTCAGTACATCAGTCTCTGCATGATTATGGAATGAGAAACTTTCTTTGCTTCTTAAAGCCAAGTGCACCCATACCACATTCCTAACCCCATGTTTGTTGGGTTTTTTTAAACTTCCGTAAGTGGAACAAATGGCAACATAGCCAAACTGTAGTGTTTCCCCACTTCAACTTCCTCATTTTATTGGCTGACTATCTGCATAAGCTTAGGATAAAGTTTATAGGCGGGGCTTGGCCATCACTCAGCCAGGAGCACTCCCACTTCCCAGTGAAACCCCAGCTGAGATGCCTGAGTGCCAGCGCTCACATCAGATTCTTTCCTCCTCCAGCCAAATTCTGCCTCAAACAACTGAAGCAATTACTCAAAAGCACTTCAGCAAAAATGAAAAATTTTCTTTGTACTATTGGTATTGTTCACTAAAATTTAAAAATTTGCTTTATAAATATATATACATTCAAACAAATTGTGAAAAGACTGTTCCAGACTAGAAACTGAACAGTGCATGTTCACAAGTATTTTGTCACTTACAAGCAATGCTGCTAAAGCTTTAGGTCTGATGCCATGTGCCTATACAGTCACCTTCACATAATATTTTCAGGGGTAAATTCCTGAAATTGTAGCGTGACTTGGAACATAGCTCTGCATTCCAAGACATCAGACCAAGATTCTTTTCTACTGTAATAAAACTTATTCATACTTTTTCACATCTTTGCCACCACTTGAGTCACAGTAAAACTGCAAGGAATATTGCTCCCCAAGAGTGCAAGAAGTTCTTTGGAATGTCAGGGGAAAGACAGCATTAGAGTAATTAATCTATTTCATGGATTGGAACAGTGTTTTCAATATATTTTGATTTTTCTCTAGTGATTCCCTGTTTCTATTTGATTGTACCTGTACTAGCTATAAGTGGCAAACACCATTTAAAAGGAAAAGGAGGAGAGAGGGAGGGATGTAATTGTCATTATTCTGCTCTGTTGCCATCTCTTCCATCTATGGAAGAAAAAAACTTTTATTTCATTATCAAAAAGGTTGCAGAAGTGCAATTGATTTTGTTAAGATGCAAGGACTCATTAATGTTCCAAAGACTGCAATTGTGCTCATTCCATTGGACTCCCTGGACAACAAAGAAATAGAATTTAACCCAGCAATTCTTCCACCAGCAAAATTGCTTGTAACTAAAGTAGATCATCCTTTAGAAAGACTTCAAACTGAGTTAAAGTGCTTACCCAGGGAAGACTTTTCTATAACTCTTGGAAAGTTTCCCCATTACTTAATTATTGCCATTTTTAAAATGAACCATTGTATTACCAGATCGAGAGATATCTACAGGTTTGGGTGTTCAGGGTTTTTTTTCATGGATCTAGATGTGGAGCTTATTATGTATTTGTTTGTATTTTTCAAATGAGAAACGGGAAATAAAGTATATCATCAAAATTTTGTAAGCAACATGGAAGAATGAAGTGATAAACATGTCTCAAACTTAGCATATCAGTTCTCTATATTGGAATACAGAACATGTTTTTAGTAGCATTAACAATCTAGCTATTTCCACATTACTACTTCCATTATGGAAAAGTGGGGTGGCAAGGGTTTTTGTGGGGTTTTTTTGTTGTTTTATTTTCTAATAAGTAGGGAGATGCCTCAGGCCTGCAGCATTCAAGCACTCCCCAGCTGTAACAATCCTTGCATTACTGGCCAGTGTGGGAACTGTAACCACAGCCAGCTGGGAGCTTCTAGATCCTTTGTTAAAAATGTGATGTGACACCATACACACTGAAAACAGGGATGTGTATTTAAATCCAGGAGCATAAAGGGTAAAAATAATAAATTGACATGAGAAACATGATCAAAAAATAAAATCACTGTGTGAAATCTTAAAAAAATTACACTCCGTGCAGTGTTTCTTTTTAAGTCTTGTAAGTCATAAAACTCTGCTCCTTTGCCAAGGATATTTACCTTCACTTTGTAAATATGCTGTCATATCTAAAGATAAAACTAGTGCAATAAGTCATACAATAACACTAGCAGTTGTTGTGATGCATTTTTCAGTACTACTGCATTGAAATTTTCAATACACTCATTGTTCAGAGCTATTGTATTGCAGATCTGACGTTTTGTAACACCATTTCGTGATCCTGTTAAATATGAACAAATAGAAGTCTAGAAAATTAAGTGGTCAATTTAGAATGAGTGGTTGAGATGACAAAAGCAGGGCAAAAATTAAAATGAAAATTAACTAAATCAATTTCCAGTACTTCAACAACACACACACAGAGGAAAATATTGCTAATGTGACTAAAATAAATTGTAGAAATAGCTTTATTTTAAGCCAGCAAGTGTGGCGGATCATAAAAGAAGATATTATTGGAACTTATTCTAGACATAACAGCAGTCTGCTTTGAGAACCAAGACCAGAAAACTAACATTGATGGAGCTGAAAAAGGTCTTTCAGGAAACAGCTCAAAATGCTTCTCTCTCTCTCCATCCATGACACTGCAGTTCCAGACAGAAGAAAAACCTGCTTTGATAATCCCTAGTGGCAGCCATGGCATGCTCAGGGTCAGATCCAGAGCCACTATCCCTTGCACCAAAAGACTGCAGCAGATGCCTTCAACTTCTGTACTATGTCTAGAAGAGGAGCCAGTTGTCATGGAGGGAACTCCAACATGGTTTTATGGGCAGAAAACTGACTTTTTATGGTTTCTTTCAACTATTTCAAATATTCTTTCACAAAATAGTTTAAGCCTAAAAACCAAATCACTTGATTCTTCACAAAAATTCCAAAATAGATTATTCTTCTCATCACTTTATTTTTCTTCCCCTAGTGCTTTATGTTCATTATAAAACATCTGAAATGTAGTTGAAAGTCATTGTACAGAAAACAATTTTGTTCTAGTAATAAACTTTGTTCTAAAACCTAAAAAGTGGTCTGAAGGAAACCTTCTCAAGTTAAGGAGGATTAGGAACATTACAGAAACATCTAAGAACCTTGAAGGTATGGAAAAAGCACAAATACTAGGGACCACATTAGGACCATGGCAGCTGTGTGATTAATCACTCATAAAGGCTAAAAAGACAGGAGTGGATGAAGACTACAACCAAGACAGAAGCTAAAATACTCAAACCTGGTAGGGAACCTGATAACATAATTCTCCATGAAGTTACACTCATGCCTCACTGCACTCAGTGCTCAATTCCAGCACTGCTGGGGTTTTTATTGTTGGTTTTATTCCCCACTCTAATTCTAATGAATAAGGTAATGATTAATGCTGCAAAGCAGATTGGTATTCAGTTCTGGCACAACATCAGCATGTGGGTCCCTAAATCTGTCAGTGAGGTGCACAGTAAGACAAAGTGATTGAATAGATTGAAATAATAAGGACAAATTAAATTTTTTAAAAATTGAATCAAAATCAAAACCTGTGATACTGCACAGATTTATTACATGATGCTTTTGAATAGACAACTTGTAAGACGTTCTCATGTCTTATCTCAGGTTCATAGGACATTCATCAAAATGGTTAGGGAGTTTTTCATATATACTGCAGGATCTATGTTTCATTGCATGCATTTCACAGGATATTGGGAAGTAAGTTCAGGAACTAGTACTGTATTTGGAGTAAGAAGACTCATTTTGATAGTTTACTTAAGGCCAAACTTTGTAGACCATATCTTAATAGCTCCTAAAGATGAGTGTCCCATCATCAAAATACTAATTTCTTTTGCTAAAATCTTTGGATTCTTCAAAATAATTTTATCTCATTCTCAGATTTACACAGACTTCTTCCCATGCTTTCCCGTTCCTTCCAGGGTCATTTGCCTGGATGCTAATGAGTAACTCTATTCCCTTCTATTCTTGGGTCACTAGAATGGAACCCTGAATAAAAGAGTCCTTCAGTTTGGGTAATTCTGTAAAAGAATTAAACATAAAACCAGTGGCTACTTCTTCGTGAAATTCCTGAATTACAATTTATGGTATTATTTTTTGATGGTTTTATCATGATCCATTTATTTATAGGGTCTAAGCTATTCCATCACTTCAGAACATGCCTCAACCTAAAATGAATCTCGATATTATCTAAGTATCTGTTGCAGATATCTGTGAGCTATGAAGATGTATCTTAGGAAAATTAATGAAACTACAAATAATAGTCTGAAAATCACATCTCAGCAAACACCTGTAAAATCTTGCATTTTTATTGAAATCTCACAGAATTCAGCAGCTCATTGAAATCTTAAAAAGAGCCACTACAATATGGCTCTTCTCTAACATAATGAAACCTCTGGACCATGCTTATTGAAAAAGATTGAAATCTTTCAACTCCAACACTAGAACAGGCACAAGCTGGAAAAAAATCATATAGCTCACAAATTTACACATCTTTTCATCCCTCCTCATGAGGCAGAACTCAAGAGGGGGCTCTCCCTGCAACACTACTTAAAGCAGAAGGTACCAGCCTTCCCTTTATCCATTTACTGTTAACCTAAGCTGATCCAGAAAAAGCCTTTTCACAGATGACCATCCCTGCAGGCTGACAAAGTACTAGCGAATCCTCAGAAAGCAACAGTAACTAGGATATAAGCTCAGCTATGAACTCAGGCACCAGTATTTCAGACTAGGATTTTCATATATATCTTTTGCTGAAAGAGTTCTTTCTGAGGCACTGGGGAGAGACAAAAGAAGTGACCCTTGAAGATCAGAAAGCGCTCTGGAAATGGTTCTTCAGAAACTTTGCTCACTTTGCCACCTACCCCACTTATTTTAATGCCTTTAATCATGCTGTGAAATGCAATCTCTCACCTGTCGCATTAGCTTTCATAGAAAATCTAAAAACCCTGTTTGACTAGTGCCCCAGAACAACAATCTAGCCCTTAACACCAACATTAGAGAAATAATAAAACCCCTTTAAAATATGACTCTTGCTCGGGGTCCATGGTATTCTTCAATTTCTCAAGACGTATGTTTCCACAACAGCACATCCTGCAGCTATTACTTTGGTATTTTTTAATGTCATCAGCATTTAAAAGCAGTTTGTAAGATGCATCTGTCATTTCAATGGTTTGTGACAAGGAAGTGAGGAATTGCTAGAAGTCCTGGGGAAAACAACATAATATTTATCTTCCCTTCCTCTCCACTGCCTTCCACCACACAACCCTCCCTTCCCTGTCCCACACCCTAGCCCTTCCAGTCACCACCACAGGCACCAAGCAGATGGGTTGGATCTTACTAGGGAAACTGTCCTGGCTACTGTGGCAACAGTTGGCCCTGAACATTGCTCTTCCCCACTGACTATGATTACTCATCCAGTTCTAGTGGTGGAAATAGCGGTATTCATACAGCACACTCTGGGAAAAATAAACCAAAACCCATGTTTACATAACATCAGCTAAGGCTACCTGAATTTCCTCAGCAACAAAAAACAGATGGGCTATTGGCCACACAAGCAAGGAATTGCCTCAAAAGTTATGCACCTGTGATCAGAAAGCACCATAAAATTGGTGCATATGGTAACCAAAGTGTTACTCCCGAAATAATCAGACTTAGATTTTTAGGTATTCTGCATTTTTATAAGTCACCAGCAAGGGGCTACCTCTCCTTCTGCAACACTTGCTGTGACAGAAAAGTCCTCTGCAATCCTTAAAGGTCCAATATGTGTGCAATAGAACAAATTTCATTACTGTAGAGCTCTTCTGACATACCTTGAGGTTGCTTTTCAATCATTTGTGACTACATGAGTTTTCCCTGGTGATCTTTCAGTGTTGCACATGATTCTAGGTCTTTTTTTTAAAAGACAGCATTATCAGTTTGCTGAGGAGAAGAAATTTTGTGGGAGGAGGACACCTAGTGATGTGATATATATTTACATCCTTAGCTCTTTCCATGCACAGTTGAGCTAGAGAACTAGTGAGTTACAGAGGATTATAAGGGTTTTAAGGGTGTACGTGTGCCGCTGACTATGCTAGAAAATTGTAGACCTGGAGATTTGACAGGACAGCATTTAAAATAACAAAACATCCAAAACAACAGCAGCAAAAATTCAACCACATAATTCTGAAATCAACCTTTATGAAATTAAATGTTGCAAAGTTTTAGTGATATTGTCACAGTTCTCACCAACAATGATGTAATCTCCAAATCTGGATTTTATCCTGGCACTATTCACAACCTATTCATATATCAGTGTTACAGGGAAGGTCTGAAATAATGCCAAAAGTGAAACTAAACCACCATTGGAAGCTTAACAAAACCCTATTTTATTACAAGAGACAGCCAAATAAACAGGAATCAGAAAGAGAAGGAGGGAAAATAAGCCCTACATGTAACACCCCCATTCACCCCTCATTCAGCCCTGAGCAGAAGCTACATTCTTAAAGCATTGGTAGGCTCACAAAATATCAAGCATCCCTGCCAAAAGGCAACATTGAGCTTCATGTGAAGCAAGCAGGCTTAGAGCATAAGCTATCATGAGCTATCTGCTTTTTTATCTAATCTGCCAATGACATCTACCTAGGTTGGTGTTGCCAGGACTACCCAGCCAGAGGCCCTTGGTTCCTTCCCCTGTTATGTAAGTGGTACTTCATTTGTGCATGCATTGTGAGCATTGGAATTTCCCTGCACTTTCATGTTATGACCTAGAGGGTCTTTATCCAATGGGTCTGTGGGATTACTTCATCATCTTTGTCTTCACCGTCTCCTTCAAATGCCCCTGAAAATATCTCAGCCAATATTGGAAGCCCAATTAATTTTAGCTTATACAAAATGCTGCCTCCAAGGCCGAAGCCTTCGTTTATCAGCACCTGTTTTCCCATTACTGGTAATAAAAAAGAATAAACTCTCAACAGGTATCTGGCCAAAGCACAGACCAAAAGTATTAGCATCTAATTAATCCTGGATACAACTACCTATTTGTGACCATTAAAATAATTATACATTTGGCAGCCTGAGCTTCCCATTGACCTTCAAAGATGGTCAGTGTATCAGCAACTCTGAAATACAGTAATATTTCTCCTTTTAAAGTCTTTTCTTAAGTAGTATTTTAATTATTCTGAAAGCAATAATTATTACCTCTCAATCTGATAAAAATGAGAGCAGTTATTCTACATTGTAACTTATTTCAACTTATTTTCATCAGTGAAGTACCAGAAATCCAAAACTCTAGACAAAAATGCAATAAGAACCATAATAGTCATTGCTAGTACTTGCTCTTGAATTGAATATTACTTGGAGAACACATGCCACACATCACCAATATAAAACAAATATCAATATCAAACTCATGTGAAACCATTCACATCTGCATTTATAACATTTCCAGAGCAATATCAAAATAACCCTTTCACATTTTTCAGAATAAAACAAAGTCATTATGGTACAATAATAAAAAATAAGGAAAAATGAGAGTTAATAATTTTCAAGGACAAATTATGTTAGCAAAGATGTTAGATAAATAAGGACCAATATGTTTTTAAGCAACAGAAAAGCACTACAAAGACATACATTTGCTTTTATCGATTTCTTTGTTGTCTTGTAATTTCAGGCCTAAAACTGGCTGCACCAATCAATCTGTAGGTATATGTTGAACATGTTGGTTTTTCTACTCTACTAGCAGTATGACTAGCATGTCCCATAAAATCCACTTTCATGACTGATACAGAAGGACTGTCTTTAAAGGCTATTACCAAAACTGGATTAGCATTTTGAAGGAAACCAGAGTTGTTCATTGAGATTGCTCCCTTCAGAGAGATATATAACAAAAAACCACCCACAGCTGAGATAGTTTCTTATTTCAGCTTTTATATGTGTATGCATGGGAGAATACCTCCATAATTCATACTACTAGCATTAGAGAAAGAAATTGTGGCCAGAAAAAAAAATACATCCTAAATAGCTCCTGGAAAAGCTATATCATAGCAGAAATACTACAACATTTGGGCTATGATGCACTGCATTTTGCTATTAGCAAACATCCCTCCCTTTAGCCTGGGCATTGCCACCTCATAATCTGTTTTGCAAGGCAGACCCATTCTCAGGTCCTGCCCAAATTCACTCAGGAAGGTGCTGAACCAGAAGTGGGAACCAAAGATTTGTGGGAAAGCAAACAGGGCTGAGCTGGTTAGGTTGCACACGGTAGGACACAGAGCACAAACCTGATGCTGTTATGACAATGTGGTAGTATTCATTACTGAATTTGTGAATCAGTTTGTATTGAATACTTTTACCAGGATGAAATATCCAATTAGGTTTTCAGTGAGAATGTAAGGAAGTCTGAAAACTTCGGAGCTTTTGGGCAAAAGAGTTAATAAATACAAAGTGGTATGGTTTTCAACATGTTGTTTATCAATATTTTTACTGTTTTTAATAACTGCCTCCAGAATGTTTTCTATTTACACCAATAGCAAAAATTACACTGGAACAGAAATATTTGGTATACTTTATTCCAAGTCATCCACTGAAAGAATCAGAAAATTTGTCTTCAGTAGAAATAAAGTTTAAAAAAAAATCCTTTATCACATTACAGAGCCAAAATAATGTGTTCTTCTTAATTTATGCTACCGGAGTTTATTAACCTGGATGCTGTCTGGGGACGTCCTTTATGAAATGGATCAAATTATCTCCTATTGCCTCTTGTTGCCTTTTGTCAATAAATAACACCAGAATACAAAGCACAGGACTGTCTTGGCTTGAGCTGGCAAAATGCCAACTGCCCAATACAGAGTCAGTCTCCCTTCTTCTCCTGCTGAGAAAAGGGAGAAAGGAAAAAAACCTGAAAACTTGAAAACAAGTTTATATATTTATACAGAAAGGAGAAAATTAAAAGAAAACTACAATATAACACACACTTAAGTTAGAAATAAAAAAAAAATCTACTTCTTACTGAAAAGAGATCCCATCACTCTAGAGCCATAAGCACCCCAAAAGATACCCAGCAAGGAACAGAAAGAAAGAATAATAATAAAATGTTTCTACTTCCCTCAACTAAAACAAAATGCGAAGTAGTAGTGGGCAGCAGCCAAGGCCCAGCAACAGCACCACAGCAGCAGCACGTACTCTCAGGATTGTAGCCATGATGGCAAACTGAGAAACCCTTCGTCTCAGTGGATTAATAATTCCACTAATATAGTGGAGGGGTTTTTTCGCTCCCAGGAGCTGGGCTAGGAAAGCAGCAAGCGGCGGCGCTCCCTAGGATCACGCCCCTCAGAAGCTGGGGTCGGCTCCTCCCGCTCCCGGCCCGGCGACCCCTCCGAACAGAATAGATCCACACCAGCCAGGAGTCCACGAGGAAAAGCCAGGTTTTAATGGTGCGCGCTCACTTATAAGGGGCGTGCGCAAATCTCCCGGATGTAGGCGGGGAAGAGGGGCGGAGACGGGGAGGAGTCACGCACTCCATTGGGTACATGCAAACGAGGAGGAGGAGGGAGGGGAGGAGCGGCAAAAGGACCAATAGGGAGAACGAGGTGTGTGGGAGAATTCCAGGGGTATGTGAGAGAATTCCAGGGGTTTGTGGGAAGAAGAAACTTGGATCATAACCATCTTAAGGGTACAGTGTCGATCCGGAAGCCCTCATGGTCCCGATTCTGTTGCTGCATGGGTATCCGCGTTCTCATCTACCCAGTGCCTGTAATTCTTTCTCGGTCTGGTCTCCTCCGACACCTTCCTACTCTGACTTTTATATTTTGAGATGATGTCGGAATATGGTATGAAATACCATTGGCCAGTAGTAGTCAGCTGTCAGCTAGCCCAGCCCAGCTGAAGTCAGCTGATAGTCTCAGGTCTACTCTGAAATCTAAAGCCTAAATTTAGGCCTACACCTAGCTAAACCCATAATACTGACTGTTTTATATAGAGAGAAAATGGCTCCAGATTTAGTCTAAAAAACTGAAATGTTTTCATTTCAGCTTATATACTCCACTGAAATTGGAAGCAACAAGAATACTGAGAAACCTTTTAAAGAAAAATAATGCTGGGTGCCTTGCAGTCTTATTACTATAAATTACTCTTAAACTCCATTGATTATTGAAATAAAAAATTCATTTCCCTCACATATTAACAACTCCTTTCACGGAGAGGGGAATTTTCTTAGTCATGTAGAAAATTTTCATTCCAAAGTTTTCTAAGCAAAATTGGCATTGACATTGCTGTAATTATTACAGTCAAGCTTCTGATTTTTTTAATATTTTAAACCTGACAGATTTATTTCTTCTCAAATAAAAAAAAATCCTTCTTAGAATAAAAATATATAGCTTCCTTATATTTCCTGATTCTGAAAATTACCAGGTGCCAAGCTGTGAACATAAGGAAATTGAAGACCCTTGAGTGTGACCTTAAGAACCACAAAGGTAGGGAATTGTGATATAGTGGTTTAGGCAATTTCATTGCAGCTGCTTGGCTCTAGAAGAATGAGAAACAGGTTTTCTATTACTAAATATAATGAATTCCCTTTCTGTCCTGTCACAAATTGTCAAACTTCATTAATGAGAAGAAAGATGTGACACGTACATATATAAAACATAATGTGAATATACATATTTAAAATAGAGAAATGCTTCATATTGCTACACAAGTATTTTTTCTCCGCATCAGATATTGCATAATTCTTTGTAAATAAGATATTTCAAAATTAGCTGACATTGTAATATAAAGCCTCTTCTACACTATTATTTGCAAAACATGTTTAGATATTTTTCAAGTGGCTAGATGCAGCTCGATGGCTGTATTTCAGAATAATATTTAAACTATATTTACTTTTAAGGCTGTGGGAATCCAGTGGAACAAGGCAACTGCTTCTAGTTATAATTTGGTTTAAATATCTTGCTGAATCAGGGTATAAAATACATCATCATTTAATAAAATGGCTTGCACTTTTGTCTTTTGCCATTACATTAAATTCAATGTGGCTCAGTTTGATTTTGAGAATGGTAATAGCTGTCTTTTATTCTTTTATGCAACAAAAGAACAAATGTTCTGTCAATAAGAAATGCTCAGATTTCACTTGTAAATCTTGGTAAGATACTTATAATTTTAATTTGGAGTTATGGTAATAACAGAACTGAAGGAATCCATTTCATGCAAATTTCTATTTATCCACCGCCTTAAGCCTAGACTCTTTCTGGTTAGACTATTCTGATCATGAAGGAGATGGCTGGAATAATTCAGGATTCCATATGGAATCTGCATATTCCACAGATCGAAATGAACCCAGCAGATACCCTGAAGGACAGTATGAGATTATGCATATCTCAGAGGCAGGATGAGTTCCCCCACAATCCTTTCAGGCACAAGACCCAATTTATATTTCTCAGTTCTATGGAGAACAAGTTACATGTCAACTTTCCAGAATGTAGAGGTAATATTTAGATAATTGGTAATATCAAGATTTCCACAACTATAGAAATTAAACTCATCATACACTTCTATGGTCCTCGTTGGCAAGTGAAACACAACAGATTTCTGCTGTACAAAATTGTACCAAAAAAATAAAAGGATGCTGAAAGTCATTGAGCAACTCAAATACATCTAATTTCATAGTATAAAAAGTGCTGCACAGTAATTCAAAATATCCTACTGATAGGAAACCGGAAACTGCAAACCCTGAACCAGAAGCAGCAGAGAAGTCTGATCATCTGGAAAAGAGTTGTTCTCTATTCTTCACTGGTGTAGGCCATCATAGCTTATTTGCAGCAACCCTGAAAAACCCTGTAGCCCCAGGTCTTCTACCACTGTATTCTGGTCACATCTTCTACTTCAATAGACCCTGCTCACAGACTACCAGCTCCTGAGGTTCACTGAAAGTACCTCAAAGTGAGGACTTGTTTCTTTCTTAGCTGTTCTGCAATCACAGACTCCACAGGAGGTTGTGTCCCTGTATCTAACCTCTTTACTCACTACCCAAATCCTCCACAACATTAATTAGATTGATGCTGTATTAGAACGGATCTTTTTCTTGCCTTCTCTGTGGTTGCCTCAGAAGTGTCAAATCAACATCAAACCTAATCACTGGATGTGCTCCATGGCCTCCCTCAGGGCTCCTGAGGTCCTACAGCCTACACATTCAACCTTCCTTTCAGTGGAAACCAAGGCAGAACAGATGTGGCAGGGGGTTGTTCAGTTGCACCGAGCTCTTAGTTGTGTACAAAGTCAGCACAACAGCCTTACAATTTAAACATAGCCAAAGGGGTTTTGCAAATTACTTACCCCTCAGAAATTTTGGTCTAGTGCTTCTCCATCTGTTATATGCTTAGAGCATTGCTCTGTCCCATATATGCAAGGCATGCTCATTTCTGCTGCTTCATTAGCAATCCTGAATTTGAGAGACAGTCTAGAAAAATGTGGTAAATTTTTCAGTTCTTGAAATTAAAACAGAAACAGAATATTTGCATGTAGTAATAAATCAGAAATCTAAATTTCAGTTCTGAAGAGAAAGGTTATTCTGTCTTTCTGAAGTATACAACTGTCTTGATGCTTGAGCCCATATAATGCTGTTTTAAGCAAAGTAGGCTCAGTTATCTAAACGAAGGTGAATTTTTTCACACACAGCTAGCCATATTGGAGACATCGCACAAAAAATGCAATTACACAGGTCTGAGAAAGGGAAGTCTCTAGTAACTCTGCTAAAAGTAACAGAATTGAAAAGCAGTGAAATCAGGATCTATTAAGGGTAACGGATTTGTTCTTACGGTGAATATCCTTAGGAAACCACAGATGTCCTACTATTAATTTTTAAGAGTGTCTGTTGTTTGATATTTCTGGTTTTCTTATAAAACTGGAATTAGTCCTTTTAACTGAAGACACCAGCTAAGAGCCTGACCTGGTGCAATATCACGAAAAGCAATTAGTCGAATGTTACTACTTATCAATACTGGGAGAATTGGATCTACTTACATTATGACTATAAAGGAGCAGTAGAGTGTCTGTCTTGCATGCAGTTGTGTGCGTAGAAACAGCGACATCAGCAGCCGCTGTCAGTGGCAAAGATATTCTAAGAGGCTTCTCAGTGTTATCCATAGAGACCTCTAGTGGGAAGGAGCAGCAAGGCTTCCATTTCTCATAGACCACAAAATTAGACTTCATTTTCTAACTGTCCTGCTAACCCATCAGCACTCTAAAAAGATGTCTGTCTTTTAACATAAGGAGTTCAAAAGACCAGTGAAGGAGGAACACCAGGCAATGAGCAGAAGCCAGCAGTTTGTTCTTAGTAGATCAAAGGTCAGCTGGGGGTACACAGGTCACCAGATCCCAATCTCTTGCTGCTGGCACCTGGACATAGGAGTCCTGCTTTAGTTGCTGGTACAGGCCATTCCATCAGTATGTATGTGTGTGTGTGTGCAGTCACCCAGAGCTGGCCAGGAATGCCCTAGTCCTCCAGTAGACACACATATGGTCCCATCCCAAGGGACCTCCAGAGCCTACAGTCTCTTTTCAGAAGCCGGCTGGGACTCTCCCACTAGCTCACCCCACTGTGGTCTCACCTTTAGAGACATCCACAAATCCCAAGCCAAGTCAGTTACTCACTGGCTGGTCATGCTTGACCTGTGGTAGTGCAGACATACTCATTTGCACACCCATTCTCAGTCCAGCCACTGGCACCAGGAGAACACACACCTCGATGGCCCATGGCCCTATTTCAAAGCCTGGCACTGGGTTTCAGTCACTCTAATCCCTCCAGTGGCTGGCACATAGGCACAGGGGCAATCCTGACCCAAAATCTGACTCCAGTCAGTGCCATCCAGACACCCCCACACCCCACCCCCTCATACCAAATGGAGAATCCCCCATTCAGGAAAAGTATGCCATACAGGCATTTAGCAAGAGGACTCGTCAGACTGCACTGATCAGGAGGAAGACATGGCCAGACCAGTACATGTAACCAGACCTCTTATTCTCTTATCCTTCTTCTTCCTCCACACTTATTTCTCCTCAAATCGTCTAAATCCCTCCTTTTCCTCACCTTTGGTTTCTCTTGCCTTGTATCCCATAATGTGTCCCATTTTCCTAGACAGCAGCCTTTCACAGCTCAAAAGGTGCTCCAGATCAGACTTATCATAATGGGTGTTAGTTATCCTGGGATACTGAGGCTGAGGCTTTCCTGGGACCACCCAGGGAAAGGACCAGGCAGGGGGATGTCTCCTACTCTGAATCTACAGTTTCTGTTCCAGTCTGCCATGTGCTCCTCTGGGCTTGTGGAGATGGGCCTTTGATGGGATGATGGTTCCTATAATGGATCTGGGAGCAACCCATCAGGGTATTATGTGGAGTGCCCCCCACCCATCTTCCTCTGCTCCTTTATGTGGTGAACACAGGGAGCTTTTACCACAGAACCTAAAGGACAATACATTTAAATTTTGATTATATTTATAATTACTAACAAATTGTTATGCACTATAAACCTCTGTGAACAGCACAAAGGTCATCTCTAAAATAATCTTATAGACTCCACGCCTTCCACTTGGAAGCAGAAGCACAGTGGGAAATAACATTGCTTTACTTTAAAAAGAGAACCCATTGGAACAACCTGAAGCAATAAACTCCCCTCCTCTCCATAAATAACTACACATAGTTATAACTGTTAAAAACATTAACATGAGAACGTATAGAACAGTTTTGCATAAGATTCAAAGGTAATAAGTCAATAAATAAATTACACTGCTACACTTACTTAAATTGGTTTTCTTGTTTTCTAGGAACATGGACGTGACTTGGCTAACACTTCTACTGACAGATGACAGATTGTCTCCATAGAGTTATGAAAACAATCTTCTGCAAAATACTGTTTACCACAGCAAAAGTAGTGCTTAAACTAAAAACCAATGGGCATTTTTTAATTTTTGTCAGAGTTCTCATGTTAATCCAAATCCAACACAGTTTAAAATGCAGCAAGTAGTATAAATGCAGAATTATAAATATTGAAGAAATTTAGTGTCAAGTAGTATACTAAAAGGACAAGCACATAACTGTCTTTGTTTACTGTGGATTCTCATAGCAACAAAAAAAACCCCCTTATTTTTATCAAAGTATAACATATCTCTGGGATATCAAGAATAACAGTTCTATACTATAG
Source organism: Sakesphorus luctuosus (assembly GCA_013396695.1). Lineage (NCBI taxonomy): Eukaryota > Metazoa > Chordata > Aves > Passeriformes > Thamnophilidae > Sakesphorus > Sakesphorus luctuosus. Next base: position 87,608 of record VWZD01003865.1, on the reverse strand, counting down.
AAATTGCATCACATAACTAATAAACTACCTTGCTCAGAACCTCTAGGTTTCATCTCAGCTGTTATAATAAGGAAAAGTAAGGGGAGTTTTAACAGAGTGCAGTCTTACTAACAGTTAAATTTTGAACAGAACCAGTCCATATTTTTTATTTTTACTGATATTAGAGAGGGGTATATTTCCCTGACTAGTTATCATAAACTCACCTTCAGACGCTGTAATAGCTTCCCTTAGCTGTCTCACCTGAGCAGGAGGGACTTCTTCAAGAGCTGAGGTTGTTTCATTTAACCCAACAGGTAGATGTTCTTGGCTGCACCAAGAGTACAAAATCATCTTTTACGAGTTAGGGAGGCAGTGAGTGGGCAGAAGTAAAGCAGTTTCTTATAGGAACAGTCAGACTCAGGAGCAACAAGATTGATGGCCAGTATTAACAGTAAAGATAAATCCAAGGCAGGTTGCCAAGCATTATACAACTTGCATGACATGCATTCAGTAGCCCTGTCCCAAAGGCCACCCCAGTTCTCATATATCTTGTGCTGTGCCTAGATAGATGCAGGTTTTTCTCTTAATAAACACAGTGGGTAGAAAGTTTCACCAGGCACTATTTTGTATTGTCCCATAAAAGAAACCCAGGAGACAATCAAAATTTTTGGTTAGGAAACACCCAGCCTGAAGTGAAGAGAGAATGGGAAGAAACTGGTAAAATTGACTAAAATATCACAGGTTTACCTATGCCACAGGTTAATATGTAGGAGAGCAGGCAGAACTGCTGTGTTCCTTCAATACAAAGTATATGCATTAGACAGCCTATTCTAGTAGGTGGCTGTGCAAGTCCTTAAGGTTGGGCAAGGAGGTCTGTAGTTTGCTTTTAAAAGTGTTTTATACCCTTCAGGAATAATTAAGATAATGATTTATGCTCACCTGAGAAGACAGAAAAGAGTTCTTTGTTGTCATTCATGACAAAATCAGTCATATTTCCGTGCTGGGTATCAAATTCACATGATTGTCTTCACAACTGATTTACAGGATAAATAAGCACATGGAACAAACAGTAAGTATAAAAGAAAATGAATAAATGAATCAACCTGTCACACTACTTGAAGTCCTTACAATCTTCCAGTGCAATTACTCCATGAAATGCCTCAGAAGTAGAACGCAACAAGTACTTATAAACATCCTCTTCACAGCTTAAAATTATAGGAGTATAATTTTGTTGCACTTATAAAATGAGGCTAACCTACTGTTTAGAAGTCAGATATGAAAATGGTGAGGAATTGGATTATGGTATTGACAAGAGAAGCCATGGGCCACTGAGGCAGCACTCAATAATTTCTAATCATTCTATATCTAAAAAGTTAAGCCTTTTCTGCTCTTGCAACTAGAATGATTTTGTTTTGTAGTATTGACATGTCTTTGTTTCACATCCCAGAAGATGGCAGCAGTCCCACAGGATTTTAAGGATTTAGCGACTCAGTTGCTCTCAAGACTAGTTATGCTTTTTGACAGCTAACTTTCTCTATTTAACCACTAAAAAAGTAAATATTCCTTATCATCACTTTGCTGCTAACGTGCACTTTGTACCTTTCAATTTACCACATAGTCACATGGGGGGGGGGGGTTAAATTTAAAATAAATGAAAATGAAACTATATTCACTTGTATTAAAACACTTTATTAACAAACTTCTGAAAGGACATGCAATTCTACTTATTTAGTGTTTACTGACACTGAAGAGATATTAAAAAATACTGAAAGGTCTGTGCTCATCTTAAACATTACATTTTGGTTCTCCAACTCTTCCACAGAGATTTAAGAAAAGCCTGAAAGACCTATGAATAACTTATTTAAAAAAACCAAACCAAACCAAAACCAACCCACTACACATTTTCTCAGATTTGTAGATGAAGTGCATCACTTCATTGAAAAAAAGCTCACTGATTACTTTTGTTTAGAGAGGAATAGTTTGGATTAATGCAATTGCTATACTAAAGCACTTCTCACTAATTCAAATACACTTTTAATTTCATTTCATGAAAGAAGTAATAAAATATTCATACCATATATGACCTTTTCAGGTCTTGCTAACAGGCCAAACTGGCAACGGGAACCGATGAAGCCCAGGACTATAAACTAATTTTGTGTTAGAGACTGGAACTGCAACTGTTAACTTTATATTCTTTTCATCAATTTAAGGACTCTAATTTAGGATCTCTTCTGAGAACTTGTTTCTTGGTTTCATAAGAAGGCCTCAGAACTTTTTGGAATTTTCTGGGCACAAACACAAAATTGAGAAAGACTCCTAGCACACTCTGAAAATTATCTGTAAGAAGAGAGTAAAACTAAAAAAGTGAAAAAATGGTGGAAACAGACAATTTAAATACCTGAAGACTCAGTCCTTGCTAACTGCTAACTATGGAAAAGTCTGATAGCCATGTTTGCCATTTTTAGTGTATAAGATAGACCACATATTTTAGAGCTTAGAATTTAATATTTCAAAAATATTTCAATTATTTAAGAAATGTTCTGACCTAAATGAGTGTAGGGAAAAATTTGAAAGATGTGTGCCAGACATAGTTTTAAAAAAGGTTATAAGGCAACTCCTGCTATGCTCAGGCATCAGTGAATTTTTAGGCCACTTGTTCTATTGGCTATTAACTGGAAATTTTGAAAGGTTCAAATTGGTAATGAAAAAAGCAACCTGAATTCATGTTTGGGACTGAAACCATAAATTTGAGTTTTATGGTATTTATTTCATTTTTCCTTGACTGGGCTTCATTTAGAGAACTTGAAGGGACTACAAAACAACTGATCAAAATCTAACACACTTTAATGTTTGCTTCCAGTTTCTCCCTTCATTATAATTTCCCATAATTCTTTCTAGCACATCTTTTAGAGCCTGGTTTCTAAAAATCTTATTTTTACTTTTAAAAACATATTTCATAATTATTTTAAGAATTCTCACTTCTCCCCCAGTCACTGCTGAGTTACTAAGGCAAGTCCAAAGGATAAGTGACAAGAAGAAAAAGATCAACTCCCATTAAGTTCTGACATGAGTCCAACTTTATTAATAGAAGTTATTTACATTTGAAGAAGATACATGTCAGTTATCTTCAATCTGTCTCTAAGTATATGCATAAGTTTAAATATTTTGGCATTTTGTAGTCAGGAAATTTTCTGTACCTCTCTGTGAAATCACCTACCACTTATTATCAACACAGAGAAATATTTGTCAGTTAGATCACAACAATCTTACTTATCACTTAGAAGTGTTGACAACCTGAGGTATTAAAGTTTTATTTCACTATTTTGTATTATTAAAATACCATATATTCAGGGGGCTTAATATGAAATGTGACTGTAAGCTATATTAACAATGTATTATCGAAATGAGAGTCTCACAGAAGGATTTATTCTGTCCTCATTAGTCTAAAATTAATTCTATACTAGAGGTATCTTGCAAGTGATTTTTCTACAAGAGAGTAGGTTAATTCTGCTACTTGGAATCAGTGGGATATGATAGGGATGAAGACTGATTTTTATAATTAAAATGTTCATTTTAACACATGAAAGTCATACTATTACCAGTCAGAGGTGTCATGGGCAAAACATCTTTAAAATTGTGAAATCCGGTAAAGACTGTGCTTTTATCATGTTTCCTTTTGTAACAAAGTCAGCAGTAGTTTCTCCTCAGTCCTCTCAGCCCTGTCTCTTCCGACTCCTGCAGAAACCCTTTACCTACCAGATGTGCTGGTACAACTTTTATGGAGCACTTTGTCACTGCAAAGATCTTATTAAAATAATCAGTCCTCACAAGCCAAAGTGTTACTTTAAGCTGGTATTTTCACCAGTCTTTTGTATAAAAAAACAGGAAGACTGGTGCAAATGAGGGAGAGCAAGAGACAGCATAGAAGCAGGTACCACAGGAAAATTAGGCAACTAAACATGGCTATGCTGCAAAACAAAGTATGCCATGGGGCTCTACCTTATAGGTCATATTACCTTAGCAGTGATAAACAGAAACAGTTCTCATAGTCCATTTTGTCAGGGAATAGCTCCAATGAAGCCAATCTGGTTGAACTGGTGTGAAACTGGAGCTATTTAAAAATCTTGTAAGAATAATTTCTAAAGGAGATCATAATCAAGGTGATTTAGCTTAATTTTCTCAAACTATATGCTCAGGTGTACAAGGCTCTGTACAAGGACGAAATGTGGTATCCTGAGAGATGTTGTGTAAGCACATTCTGGCCCTGTGTGCCTGTGGTTCAAAAGGACAGGTCTCTGCCACCATCTGATGCCAGCTAGTACAGCTACACAGCTGCAAATAGGGGGAACAGTTTTTCTGAAGACGCCTTGCTAGCTTCCCATAAAAGATGGGATGCACCTCCAAAGTGCCTAATTCCACTCACACTCCAGACTGAATGCATGATCCTGACTTTGTTTTCAAGTGCAAATCAGATTAGTACAGCACACATCAATTCCAGCCTTTACTCCTACAAGTAAATAAAACAGAATTATGAAGTTATAGGTTTCATCCTAGGGATAGGGTTTGAGGGAAGAGACAGTTTCAGGGGAGCTGCTCTGGGTTTTTTGTCACCATGGTCCTGTCCTCCCTAGCACCCATTTTCTCCACCATGCTTTCACATTGCCCCTTTATTTTTTTTTATGGTTCCAGCACTTACCAGATCATTAACTCCACCAAAAAAAAATCATTATTCACTATAGCTATTTTCACAGGGCATAGAGATAGAGAAAGGATTGAAATAAGCTTAAAAATTTTAAGCACAATACCCACAACTCCATTTTGTTACACCAGAAATCTAATTTTAAACCATCCTTAATAGATTGGCAGAGAATAACCCCCTGTCCCACCTTACTGTAGTTGTTGGTAGGCTGCATTCCATAGCACATGGAAAAGTAGAGAACTGTTTTGAATAGATGGTGCCTTCAGAACCAAAACACCTCAAATGAAACAGTATTACAGTTTTCCTGCAAAGCTCATCACATATATTAGACTTTCTTCCTGAACATTGATGAAATCATTAAGCAGCAGATGTCAGAGAACTGATCCCTGCAGGGCATCAGGAGAAACACAGTCACTCAGTAACGATCTCTTATCTATAATTACTATTGGAACTTGTCACTTAATCAGTCCTAAATTCATTAGTGCCATGTTGATTTTGTATGACTCTGGATAAACTATCAAGATACCATGCAACACAAAGTCAAATGCCTTGCAAGAGCAAATCTGATCCATAAAAAATATTACCTCTTTCAACCAAACTTGCAATCTCATCAAGAAGTGACTCCACAAGCAGCCATTCTATCCCTTTGCCCAGGATGAATGTCACTGCCAATGGATTAATCACTTTTTGTATTATCTTATTCACTCTTGTTGACTCTGGTGCAGTGCTAGCTTTCTGCCCACTCAGGGAGCTTCTTGGCCAACTGCTGAAGCCCTTGGGATTGCTGGTTTAAAATCTCTGTCTTTTATTCATTCCTCTATTCTGAGTGGCAGTTTAGTTACAACATGTTTACTCATCGTTCTTCGACAGGAGTACAGTGACTGCTTGTTTGCTTTTTCCTAACTGCAGAGCATAGACATAAACAAATGGAAAATCTAAACTGTTGAGTTGTTCCTGTGAACTTCACAATATCTATGTAACTATGAGCTGATACTACTGGTACATTACATTCTTCTTAATTCTTAAATATTTCTTTGCATTGTCCTTAATGCTTCTGAATTTTTTTTGCTTGCTTACCTGCAGGTTTTAATGCAAGGGGAGCTGTTGCTTAGCCTGCACTCCGATTTGTCAAAAAGGAAGTTTGTGTCATGCAAATGCCCAATGTGATGGCAATGAACCAAGAGTACAACATGGCTGTACTAGTGTACAGAAGCAGCTTGAATGTTTGTGCTCTCCTCACACAGGGTACATGTTACTGGATGTGTATACAGCCAATACACAACTTGGTGCTGAACTGTTCCAGCTTCTGTGCATGGGATTTCAGATTATTTGGTCCTGAAAACTGTACATATTTAAAGAAATTAGTGCTGAAATTCTCACTCTAGCACAGCTTCTAGCTGAGCTCCTGTGCCCTGCAGCAGGGTGTGTAAACTGGAGCTGTGCCTGTGCTGGAGACACAAGAGGAGCCATGGCTGTCCCACACTGGGGGCATGAGGTGAGCTGGGATTGTCCCTGCACCAGTGCACAAGATAGCTGGGACTGTCCCTGCACTGAGTGGTTACTAATCTCACCATTTCTGGCACTGGATTATATTGCTATGTCAATGTTTTTAGTGTTGAATTGATCTCTACTGAATTTTTAAATAATTGTCTCCTTTTCCCCCTCTGCTTTGTTAAGTTAAAGTGCTAGAGAAAGTCATAAAATGCTAAGAAGAAAAGATTCTTCATTACTGGTAGCACTACTTTTTATGGGATCACAACGAATCTGCTTGCAGAATGCGTTTCAGACAAGAAAACTCTTCTCCGTGGCGCTGTTCAGAAAACTGGCAAATGGACTGTGGCAAGAGTAGCAGAGCCGGGACACAAAGTCTAGGGTTGAAAGGGTAAGTATTCATTCATGTACATGAGGTGTTCCCGGCAAACTGGGGCACTGCAATTTTTGTTTGACACAGACTTCTTATAGCCTTGGACCATTCAGGTACAGCACACTTTGAATCATCACCAACATCCATATTCCAAATGACCTGTGGCAGTAAAACTTTGCAAACAACTGCATTTTTGCAGCACTCTTGCCACTTAGTGATCCAGATGTCCCTGGAGTCAGACTTGCCAGCCTTCTTATGATGTCAGACAATGCCAGTAGGGTTTCAGAGATGTCCTACAGGAATTAGGATGATAATATTATTTTGATCACTCAGGGCCTTAGGAGTGTCTTCTCCTTCATGGATAACTCTAAGCTTCTAGGAAGCCAAGTCCCTCTTTCCAGGGCTGGGCCGTCCTTTAGCTTGTTTTACTCTAGCATGGACAATACCAAAGTCTGATGTAAAGTTCCACTACCTCATTGCATTGCAGGGTACAATGAGATAGGTAGGATCAGTAGCAAACAGGTTTTTTTTAAAAAAGGAAATTGGTTTTTATATAGTAATGGAATGTTTGTCCTTTCATATCAGATGAATGAAAATAATGAGTGAATACTGCCCATGAGCACAAAGTGCTACAAGTTCCATTTCCTGCATGGCAGACACTCTTTTCAACAGCAGTAGCCATACAACAGGTGGATTGGGTTTGCATGCCAAGGTTTTGATAGCATGGACTACAGGAGTGGCTTCTGTGAGAAGCTGCCAGCAGCTTCCTCCATGTCCAATGAAGCCAATGTCAGCCAGCTCCGGGATGGACCTGCCACTGGCCAAGGCCAAGCCAGTCCACAATGATATAAATGTCTCTGTGATAATATATTTAAGAAGGAGAAAAAGATATTGTGCAGATGTAATTGTTCTCTGAGAAGAGAGGAGTGAAAACATGCAAGAGGAACAGGCTGCAGACACCAAGGTCAGTGGAGAAGGAGCATGGGGAGGTGCTCCAGGCACAAGAGATAAGATTCCCCTGCAGCCTATGGTGCAGACCATGGTGAACCAACTATGCCACTTAAGCATGTAGAGGTCAACAGGGATCCACCCTCACCCCTGTGTTGGTTTAAAGGTAAACTGGCAGGAGAAAAGAACCTAACTCAAGGGAGATTACTAGTTGTTGTAGTTTCGAATTATAATGTAAATTCTCTCCCTGCCACTAACTGCCCATGCCCTCAGTTAACAAAAGTAGTTAACTGCTACC
>VWZD01003865.1:60484-78839 GCA_013396695.1 Sakesphorus luctuosus | reverse complement strand
AGTTAAGAACAGTTATTCTTCTTATATCCATTTTCTGATTAAAGTTCCTTTTCTTAAATTTGATAAAGAGTGACGTGATTATTGTGGAGGAATACCCCCCTCCGTTTGTGGATAAACATTTTGGTTTTTCCCCTCAAACCTAAGCCACTAGTCAGTTACAATTTACTAAAAAGATTACAATAAATACAATGAATAAATACAATGATACAAAGGAAAACTGGTTTTAACCAGTTTTAACAAAGAACAGGTGCAACCCAGCAACCCAGCACCCTGGGACACAAACAGAATGGTGTTCATTAGCCCCTGTACTAACTCCCATGTGGTCCCCGTAAGAACAAAAGAAAAGAAAAAAAATCTGTTGGTGAGGATGATGGTCACAGTCTGGTTGAGAGTGGTAGTCACAGTCCTGTTGAGGTTCTAGTCCTCCTCTGGGATCTGACAAGTGGTACCAGAAGTCCTAAAACCCAAAGCTTATATATGCTCAGGTTCATGTTGGAATACCCAGTACCTCCCCCAGGGCGATGAGTTTCACAATGGGTGAAACAATGGGAGGGGAGTTATCACAGCTGATTGGTCATTGGTGTGAAGACACTATCTCAAGGGTTCTTTAACACCCAGCTTCTAGCCTGACATGTCACGTGTGCCCTGGGAAGCTGCTGCAGACAATCCATTATTAACAGTTTATCAGAAATGACACAGAGGTTGTAAAATACACAATTTTTGTTACATCCACACAGTAATAAGCTGGTCCCAGCCACCATTGTAACTAAGACAAGCCTGTGGAGGAGACCCACACCCAAGCAGGTGGCTGGCCAAAAGAAGGCTGAGACCCCATAGAAAGCCCATGGTGGAACAGGCTCATGGCAGGGATGTGAGGACCCATGGAGAGAGAAGCCTGTGCTAGAGCAGGTTTTCTAGTAGGACTTGTGACCCTGAAGGGGACCCACACCGGAGCAGGCTGTTCTTGAAGGACTGCACCCTGTGGAAAGGGACTCACGCTGGAGCAGTTTATTAAGAACTGTTGCCCGTGGGATGGATTCATGCTGGAGAAGTTCATACAGAACTTTCTTCTCTGGGAGTGACTCCCCACTGGAGCAGGGGAAGGACTCCTCTTCCTGACCAGTGGCAGAAACAAGCTGTGATGAACTGATCGTAACCTCTATTTTCCATCTCCCTGTACCAGTTGGGGAGAGAAGGTAGAGCCCAGGAAGGAGGGAGAGATGGGGGGAAGGTGTTTTTAAGATTTACTTTCTTTCCCATTATCCTGCTCTGATTTTGTTTGGAATAAATTCAATAAATATCCCCAAGTTCAGTCTGTTTTGCCTGTGATGATATTCAGTGAGTGATCTCTCCCATTCCTCATATCAACTCATGAACCTTTCACTTTCTCCCTTGTCCAATAGCAGAGGGGAGTGATAGAGCAGTCCTGATATCCAGCCATGATCAACCCACCACAACAGGATACAAGACAAGTTTATTAAATAATCTATGTAGTTGTCAAAATAGTTTTCTATAGTTGTAGTGTTGGCACATGTGAGAGACCGAATCTTGTTTCTCTGTCTTGAATTAGTCAGTGTCCTTGATCCAGAAGAAGCCCATTGGACAAAAATAAATCAAATTCCTTCTCAGAGAAGGTATTTCATATGGGCCAGTCTCCTGCATTTCAGAGATACCACTGGAAAGTCTATCAAAGTACAGAGAAACTCAACAGAAAAACACTACAGCATTGAGTATTTTTTTTTCTGAAAATCTAAAGTTAACAGTAATTAGGGGCAAGGTTCATTGAAGCAGATAAAGGGTAGTTGTATTTGTCTTCAAAATTTCATTCAAAGGAAGGGAAGACCAGATGGTCTTAAGAATGCTTGACCCATTTTTAAATAGTTAGAGTAATTAAGCTCTGAAAGAGCTCAGGAAAGGGAGCTCATTGGCAAAAAAAATTCACAAAGCCTGCCAGAATTGAAGTCATACAGTGGAAAGCGACTGCCAGCTTTTAAAATAAATAGGGTTGCATACCTGTAATGCAGTGTTTCTTCAATGTGTTCAACAAGTCCCATTATAATTTGTGAAACTGAAAGTAAAATTAAAATCTAGTTGTTGTTTTAGAGTTCTGTTTTTCTGAAAGACAATATTAGCTATTCTGTATACTTTAATAATGTATTAGTGCCATGGAGTACTAAATTAGAAAATCACTCATAGAATCATAGAATCAGCTGGGTTGGAAGAGACCTCTGCAATCATCAAGTCCAACCCTTGGTCCAACTTCAGTCCCTTTACTAGATCATGGCACTCAGTGCCACGTCCAATCTCAGTTTAAAAACTTCCAGGGATAGTGAACTCACCACCTCTCTGGGTAAGCTGTTCTAATGCCTGACCACTCTCTCTGTAAAGAATTTCTTTCCGATATCCAACCTAAACCTCCCCTGGCAGAGCTTACGCCTGTGCCCTCTTGTTCTACTGCTAGCTGCCTGAGAGAAGACACCAACCCCCACCTGGCTACAACATCCCTTCAGGTAGTTGTAGAGAGTGAAAAGGTCTCTCCTGAGCCTCTTCTTTTCCAGGCTAAACAACCCCAGCTCCCTCAGCCTTTCCACACAGGACTTGTGCTCAAATCCTCACCAGCCTCATTGCACTTCTCTGGACCTGCTCCAGCACCTCAGTATCTTTCCTAAACTGAGGGGCCCCTAACTGAACACAATACTTGAGGTGTGGCCTCAACAGCGCTGAGTACAGCGGAAGGATCACTGCCCTCAGCCTGCTGGCCACACTATTCTTAATACAGGCCAGGATGCCATTGGCCTTCTTGGCCACATGGGCATACTGCTGGTTCATAATCAACCTCCTGTCAACCCAAACACCCAGGTCTCTTTTCACTTGGCTGCTCTCCAGCCACTCTTTCCCCAGCCTGTAGCGCTGCATGGTGTTGTTGTGCCCAAAGTGCAGGACTAGCACTCAAACCACCTCTAATGAAATAGTAATGTTGGTTGTTTCATAAAATAATCATTCATGCAATTTTTTATCATATACCTAAATTAATGAAGGCTCCAAGAAAGGACAAATGAAGTAGCTTGTATTTTTAACAATTACACTGTCACATACCAACCATTACTTGAGAGCAGCCATTTACAATTGCACTTTTCCAAGAATAGTTTGGTTATCTACTATGCTCTTACTCACATTATCTTCAGTAATTATCTCCTAATTGACTTGGCAGCTCAGTTTTCAATCTTTTATGATGTAGTAATTCTGTTAGTTATCTATCTTAGCACTACTTTTTCTCTTCCTTCTGATGACATGAATTGTTTCTGTAGCTAGTGAATCTCATTTTCAAGAGCCATCATTTTTTATGGCTGTGCTTTGGGATTTTTCAAATGTCATTGTAAGTTCCTAGTAAAAAAGAGCACGCAAAAATTAAAATGCTCACTTTCATCTCAGGAATAATTATACTGTTATTTCTCCACTGCTAGACAAACTAAACATTTCTCTGCCAGTGTTGCATCCCCCACCACCACTTCTCAGGCTGCTCTACTATCTCTGGAATGCTAATTAGGCCTGAGCCTTGTAATGCCTCCTGCAAAGTTAAGCTCCCCCTGAGCTTATTTGAAACATTGTCTGCTCCCAGGAACTTCTATTTTCTTACAAGCTCCTGTTTTCTAGCAAATAGCTTTAAAACCTTCTTTTCCTCTGAATAACAGGCTGAATAGAATACCATTATAGCTTTGGGGATTTTTGAGGAAAATTCCCATAAATACAGGCCCAGATTGTGGCCAGGATGGAAATTTACTAATAATTAAAGACAATTCTCTTGCAACCCTATGAACAGCGATCCTAAGTGAGGTCCTCTGAGCTCTCCTGGGCTTCAGCAGGCTATGACCAGCATCTCCCTCTGAGTGGGATGGCTCTCAGATCTTTCAACGATCTGAAGACTGCCTCCAAAAGCTGATGATGGGACCTGGACTAATATCCTCACTCCTCAGGGGTCAACCCTTTGCCCAAAGTGAAATGCAAAGGCATCTCTGTTGGGGAAGGGAGCTTATGAGAGGTTTTCTCGTGCCCTCACCTGCCACCCCGACAGTACCCCAGGTTCGGCGCAGGGTTGCAAGGTGTATTTTCATAGAGATAGAGCCTTGCACCCAAGAATAAAAACAACAGGAACGTTCAACTTTATTAGGGGGTAAACAGGTTATTATAACTTTCCAGGGTGGACATGCGAACAACAACTTCTAATAGGACAGAAGGCTCTGTCCACGAGGTAGCAGGCTGTGCTCATTGGAGGAGAGAAGCTGTCCACGAGGCTGGAAGCACGGGGCTGGCGCCATGGGGGCACTGTCTTTCCCCAGCTCCGAGGTTGTTTACCTGCCTCGTGGCTACCTCAAGGTTGCAGTGATCTTGGCTAGCCTGTCAGCTCCTGGATGGTGTGTTGTGCATAGAGGCTAAAGCCAAGACTCTCCCAACACATCTCTATACTTCTTTCTGTGCATGCATGTGTGAATTGATTTAAATGACCTATGATAAATGTACTATGAATGTTGCCATCTTATATTCATAATTAAGGCAGATTCATAATTGAGTTACTGTTGTGCTTATAGCAAATCCTATTGAATAATTTTGTAAATGTTAGTCAATGATTAAGTGATGTTTAACTATTTAGACCTAAACCATTGATCAAGTCTGAGGTTAAGTTTGGCAAGAGGATTCACTCTGAATCTCATGACTAAATAGAAGGGTCTCCCTTACCTCTTTTGCATCCCTGGTTTTCATGTAAATCATTCTAGACTGATTCTAATCTGATTTTGCTTTGTGTGCTTTATGCATATAGTAAATAATAGAATGAACTTTGAAATCAAATTTCATTGTGCTTTTCAAAGTTATATTAAACCTGCTTTTGTTAATACCTTTGTCAAAGTGACCTAAACCACTCATTCACAATGCTGTCTCTTCTCTCACTTTTCAGACATTTCTTTCAATTTGCTAGTGACCTTCACCACTATTTTCCCATTGTAACCTATTTCTTAAATCTCTTCTAGCACTTAATTTGACTTTAGATATATCAGTATGACTTCATGTTGTAAAAGTCATTGTATGTAATTACCTTTCTATCCTTTGACTTAAAGCAGTGTTAAAGGTTGAAAACAAATAAAGGGGTGGGAGGGGTACTTTAGGGAATTTTTTCTCTCCCTACCAACACAAAGGTTTTGGGAGCTGAAGGGCCAGGACCGAGAACAAAGGTGTGGTTGACAACTCCAGATTCCAACTTAATGGCGGGGGAAGGCGAGAGAGAAAGCCTTTTTGCCTGGTGCTGGACTTCATTTCGTTCTGGGTAGCCACTGTGAGTAGAAGCCACCATTTGCTGAGCTGGTGAGAGCAACTTGTAGAGAGCTTCTTCCGGCTCTGCTCTTTTCCCTTCCCCCCTCCATCTCTGGGCACCCTGAGCTTCAGAGAGAGATAGAGGAGGGTCATGGCTGCTTTCTGGATACGCTGCAGACTTTTTTCCTGGGGACCAACTACAGCTGCACCAGGATTGCTGGGAACCACTCCCATTCCCCCAACTTCCAGAGTTTCCTTCTTTGAACAAAGGACAAGGAGAGAGTCTGCTCTTCACCACGGAAAAGGTTCCATCCTGCTCCTGTACAACTGCTGGTATAGTGTGAGTCATAAGGCGGGCACCTTTTTTTTTTTCCTGCCTCTTGTCTCTGCCTCGCTGGAAAAAAGACTAGAGGAACTGACCTCGAGGTCAGCCGAGGTGCAGCACTGCCACCTGCTGTCCGTAAATATAACTGCACCAGGAAGAAAATGTCTCCTGTTTTGGGGAGTTGTTTTGGTACGGTGGGGGTTAGCTTGCTCTGGTCTGTTTATAGTTATATATCTATATCTATACATATATAGTAGTTAAGAACAGTTATCTTTTTTCTATACATTTTCTAATTAAAGTTCTTTTCAATTTAATAAAGGGTGAAGTAGTTATTGAGGAGGAGTTCCCTCTTGTCTTGGTAGACACTTTGTTTTTTCCAGGACAAGCAGCTGTGTATCCTAAATCAGTGCTGGTGACTTTTCCTGCAATAAACTTGATGACATCATATATAATGGTCATTTATTCCAACACCTTCTCCCTTCCTTGCAATTACTTTCCAAGGTTGTCTGACTGACTATCTTCCATCTGCATTCTTTCCTTTTCCCTGATTTAATAAATTTGTCAGATGCCTTCCCTTGGCTGCTTCCCAACACCCCAGTGTGATGCTGGGGCAGTAAGCTGGCATGAATATGCCTCTTATTGCCCTTACACTTCTCTTTCGGATGCAGTAGCTGGCCACCATGAGGCAAAGGCAGTTTCATATATATAGAACTTCAGATGAAAGTTTAATGAGCTCACTGCAGGACCCTCAGTTTCCTCTGCTTTGACCCTGTTGTGTCTCCCACCAGGCTCAGCAGTAAGGACTCCAGATCCATACAAAAGATGCAGCATGAGAATTTAAGGGGAAGAAAAAAGGATCAAGCCTCCTGCACGGAACCTTAGATCCATGCCAGTTTCTTCTCAAAGAATGCTGTGCTTGTTAATGTAATCCTTGGTTGTGAGAATAGCACCACAAGCTGGGACCCAGATATAATCCTCTGGTTTGTGAGAAAGATGGGTACTCCACACACCAATATGATGATCAAGAAGTCCAACTTTATTGTGCATACAAGTTTTGTTTTATGCTCTATTTTCTGCTGAACATGCGTTTCGCAAATTAATGATTGGTTAATGCATTGTTCATACGATTCTCACCAGCCTCAATCCATATTCGGATTGGTCCTTACTATTTGCGTCACTTTTGCGTATATATCTTTATATTTTTACTTATTTACTACATTGTTTCTCTATATTACCTTCNAAGGACTCCAGATCCATACAAAAGATGCAGCATGAGAATTTAAGGGGAAGAAAAAAGGATCAAGCCTCCTGCACGGAACCTTAGATCCATGCCAGTTTCTTCTCAAAGAATGCTGTGCTTGTTAATGTAATCCTTGGTTGTGAGAATAGCACCACAAGCTGGGACCCAGATATAATCCTCTGGTTTGTGAGAAAGATGGGTACTCCACACACCAATATGATGATCAAGAAGTCCAACTTTATTGTGCATACAAGTTTTGTTTTATGCTCTATTTTCTGCTGAACATGCGTTTCGCAAATTAATGATTGGTTAATGCATTGTTCATACGATTCTCACCAGCCTCAATCCATATTCGGATTGGTCCTTACTATTTGTGTCACTTTTGCGTATATATCTTTATATTTTTACTTATTTACTACATTGTTTCTCTATATTACCTTCTAGTCACATACCTAAGCATTGATCATTATTCACTTAACCATAGGCCATTGTTTTACTCTCTTACAAAGTTTCAGTTATGATCTTATGTCAGCAACCATGTCCTTGCTGACTATTCACGAATATAACAACTCATCTATTGCTGTTTCTACCCAGAAAGTTCCCACAGTGCTGTTCCTAGATAAAAGTAGCCTGTAAAAACTAAGTTAAATGTAATTTTTAGCTGTGTCTTCACTGACCTGCTTCACACAGCAGTTCTCTGAGTACAGCTGAAGCCAGATGGAGTTTTCTACTTTAGCTCTACAGAACAGTCAAGACCAGACAGATCAGAGGATTTTCATGGTCCTTCTTAAACTGTCTTTCCCCATTTCTCAGGCAAGTCTTGATCTGAACATCTAACTCAAAACAGCAAAGTATACTATGTTTCATTATGAAAGTACTTCATAGAATTTTGCTATTCTTAGTCCTTTAGAGACCTGTTTCTTGAATGACATGGGCAAATAAGCAGTTTATTTCAAAGAAAAATCAGAGCTATATCAGAATTCAGTAATTCTTTGAATGACACCTAAAACAGCTACTGACTAAATAATACCCTCACAATGCAAGGATATTTTATTCCTTCAGAGATATTCTCCTGGGAAAACTGTGCTATGGTTTTTGTATGATGCTAATTTGTGTGGGAATGTACCTGTTCACAGGAACACACAGACACTGATATTAGTGGATATACATACAGAACTTGCCTACTTGATCTGTGTGATTGCTCTGGGGTACCTTCTGTTCTGTGGTGCTCTCTGTTGTGGGGATGCAATCTGCAATGGTATGGTGGTTCTCCTGGTCTTGAGTTTTATTTCATTACCTAGGAGAAAATGAGGCCCCCCACTTCCCCTGACCACGTGGTCCCAGGAGCTCGACAAGACACACAGAGACCACCAGAAAGGGACGAGAGAGAGAGTTTATTTCTACAGGTCAGGGGTTTATATGGACCTTAGAGGGATCCAAAACCCACCAATAGGAAACAAGAGGGGATTTGGCTTTGGGCCAATAGGAATCAGGGGATTTACATTCAATAGAAAAGGGGTTAGGTAACATGCATGTCGCAACCTCCCTCCAGACCCCCGAAATAGCAGGTACCTCCAGGTATTGTGGGAAGGAGAAGCAGTGACTTTGCAAAAAGACATTTAAACAATCCTTTTGTACATTTAAACAACATTAAAAAACATCATTAGATGTGGCTTCTTCATTTTCTTCACAAATCTATTTCTGGCAGGATTTTCTCCATTCCAGATATTGTAAATCAATTCCTACATGTGATCAGAAAGAAAAAGGCTACAGAGAGGAGATCTCATTTTTCTTTATGTGTTTTGTATGTAGCTTTTTGTTTCATGTTTTATAATCACAGAATCATAGAATGCCTTAGGTTAGGGGGGGCACCTTAAAGATGATCTAGTTCCAACTCCCAATGATAATAATAAAACATACAGTGATAATCGTTATAATGATTATGATGATAAGACATAACTCATTCAAAATTATCGATTTCAAGCTAGTGTCTTCAGATATTAAATACCAATTATTTCCTATTTCATGTAAGTAGGTTAGATTAGACAATCACCTGTAAACATTGTTTTGGTTTCCATGGTTACTCAGTTGATTCTGGCACTTTTCTTCCACAACACTTGTTGCCAAGGATACAAGTTGTTATAAAATACAGCAGCTACAAGACAAGATTGCAGGGGTATAGTCCTTTTGCAAAGGACTATTTTGTTTGACACAGCATTTGAATCCTGAATAATCAGTACTCTTTGAGTTAACCAAGTTAATACATCTGTTGTAAAAGGAGAGGATAGTCACCAAAGCTATCAAACATAAAATGGATATGGCATAACTACACTGCCTGAATTAAAACACTTGAGTACCTTCTGGCAAAAGATAGGAATATCATGATCCTAACTGTATTATAGAATTACACCCCAGACCAACGGACACTGAATCAGAGCAGAGTGCTTTCTACAGTCAAGGTCAGTATTACCTTAACAACAGGGAAAATCTCCTGCATGATACAACAGCTACTTGTTAAAAAGAACCAAATGAAGAGGGAAGACCTCTTCTACGGATCACTCCGAGCCTCCTCGAGCTACCCTGACGATCCCCAGGTTTCGGCACGGAAGTCAAAGTGATTTCTCATAGAGATATGTGCTTTGCTTTGAACTTTATTAAGGAATGAAGAGGTTAATATGCTTTCCCTAACGGATCACGCACACAATAACAACTCACGATTGGTCAGCCACAACTGTCCACGTGCTCACGTGGGCTTGCTGATTGGATGGAGGGTGGCCTCCACGCGACTAGCCACGAGGAGCTGCAGCTGTCGGGGACCAATCTGCTCCAGCTCGTGGTTGTTTACCTGCTGTCAGACTCTCCCAAGGTTACAGCGTCCTTGGTCAGCCTGTCAGCATAGGGGAATGGGTTGTGCAAGGAGGCTTCTTGTTACGATACCATGGCAAGAGCCTGAGCCCTCCCCCTACAACCAAAAATATTTCCTAATGTCTGCTGCAATAGGTAAGCTGACAAAATGAGACAAAACTGCCTAGAAATGTAAAAAGGAACAAAATAGGAAGTGCACTTAGGTAGGTTTACAACTTTTTGCTCACAAAATTGCAAATAGAGCTTTTTGTGGGCATTTGTATGTCCATGTATCTGAACCGCATGGAAAATACGCAGTTGAAACAACTAAACTGTATTCAGAAACTGAACACTTGATGACCTACATGAGATTGTATGTAAAAAAATAGATGCTGTTTGCAATTTTGAAGTTCATAATTATTAAAAAATAAACCCCTGCATTTTCATTAGAACACAATTCTCTAGAATTTTAGCTTTTAATTTCTTTCAGACTGAAAAAAAATGGAAGTACCTATACTTTTCAGACATAACAACCTGCTGAAAATCACTTACCTTATAAAAGCTCAAAAACTGCTACATTAAGCTATAGCATGTTATATCATCCTAGACAAAACAATATTTATTCTTTAAAAGACAAAGCAAAATGTAATTTAAAAACCTTTCTGAATATTGTTGCTCTCTGTAATGACAGATCACATTTCTCAACCAGAATGTGATTGAATAAAAAGCACCTTTCCTCCCATGAAAGAGAAAGCTTTTTTTATGGGTATTCACTTTCTGCCATAAATTCTAGAAATCCTGAGAATTAAGTATATAAATAAAATTTTGGATTGTTTTTGTTCTGTCTTGGGAACTGTTCTTGTAAAGGGACATCTCTTTATTTCCTTTTCTACGACACTTTGTTTCAATCACAGAAACTTTTAAATGTCCATACAGGAAATATTAAGCAATTTCTTCCCATTATTAACCACGTATTATTGACAAGAACTTTCTTAAAGTACAAAACGTATGCAAAAAATAGAAATGGCTTTCATTTCTGAAACATACTCTATCCTTCTAAAGCTGGATAAAGTTAACAGACTTATCATCTATTTAGGAACATAATGAATTACAGAAACCTGGACTTTGTTGTTCAAAATATTATATTGCAGTTTTAAATCGTTGACCATTCTTATACTAAGATATTACAGAATCTGAGGGTAGTCTGATTAGCTGCAGGAGAAGTAAGCTTGTTTGGGGATTTTTAATATAATGAGGTATTTTTCTTTTGTCAAATTGCCTCCTTCGCTTTGTCTGTTAAAGACTAAATCACCAACTTACAACAAAGTCCTAGTTTTGAGTTTGTTAGCATATTAAGGATGCTAGTAGCAGATAAGTAAACACCCCCATATAATGATTTGCAAATTTATAATCATCATATTTTATTTAGGTCCAAATTAAATAATAATAATGGTAGTTGAGTGTTTTGGTTTGAATACTTTGGCAAAATGCCAAGCATAAACCGAAGAATGAAAGCTTTTTTTTCATTCTTCTCAGAAAAGGGGGAAAAAAACTCCTGGACACTTAAACTTGAACTTAACTAGTTATATATTTATACAGAAAAGAGAAAATTAAAAGACAATTACAACATAACACACACCTACACAAGTTAGATATAACCAATAATTCTTTCACCTCCCCACTTAACAGAAAACTGAACCCTTCTGAACACAAATCCCACCATTCTAGCTACAAAACCACCCAAGAAAACTCAGTCTTCCGAGGGACAGACCCAAGTAGAGAAAACTAAAATAAATATTTTATTTTCCTGTAGATAACATAGCAGTGAGGTAGTACTAGGCCTAATCAGCAGAGCACCACAGAGCACATCCACTTAGCACCACAGCCATCAGGAACTGCGACAACTCCTCCTACTCTACTGTATTTATATTTGAGATGATGTCAGAATGTGGTATGGAACACCATTGGCCAGTATAAGTCAGCTGTCAACTGGCCTGACCCAGCTCAAGTCAGCTGATAATCTAAGGCCTACTCTGAAAACTAAAGTCTAAATTTAGGCCTGGCTAAACCCATAACATTGAGGAATGAGTTCTTAAGATGTCAGTGTTATAAACCTAAGGCATTAAAATTACATCTGAAATTCATTAGGATGTTGCAAGTTTTAAATGAAAGCTGATCGCCAAAACTCTGCTAATCAAGCAGAAAACATTCTAGTAATGCCCTTGGAAGTGTTGATACAAAGTATAGAGCTAAAGTTTTAGGCTTGACTTGAACATAAAAAATAAAATCCAGATGTTTAGCTCTCACATTAGGGAACTTTGGGGTCCAGGATTTTCATGTGGCTTTCAAGAGCTGGCTGAAACGACCTTTCTAGAAGAATTTCACTTAAATCCGTGGAAGATATTTCTGTGCAATGGAAAATAGCTGCATGGAAAATATACTGCAGAATTCCAACAATAGTGAAGAAAATTGTGTAAAGCAAGAATATACTGCACAGTGCCTGCCTGTGAAGGATACCAAACCTTTCTAATGCCTATTCTGAGTCACTGCTTTAAAAATTCAGCCTCCTTGTGCTTTGTTTGCATTTGTTTGAGACTACCAAGTTGTGGGGGTTTGAAGCCTTAGAGCTTTCTACTTGGCAACAGATGGTACGGAAACTAAGAGCTAGCACAGGTTCGAAGAGAACTTGGGTACTCACAGACTAGAAATACACAAAAATACCACAATCAGATCACAAACTCGGAGACAAATTCAGCTAGATGCTGGGCAAATGTAAAAGCTATTTAACATGTAATTTTAACAATCAGCTCACCGACATAAAAGAGAGTAAGAATGAGAGTTAATGAAAGATTCTGATCAAGATAAAATTACTGTGTCTCAGTTTAAAAAGAAACCAAGACATATATCAAGGAAAGTGAGGAATCTTTCTGGACTAGAAAAGGGGCCTCTCTCTCCTCAAACCACCACAACCTTTGAAATTAAGAGACTTTCGTCAGAAAATGTAGAGAAGAGGATAACAGTTCTTTACTACAAATATATATATATGTATAACCAAACCCAGAACAGAACAAACAGCAAGACCTTAACGAAAACTTTCAAACAACAGTCCTGCCTTTTGGTGCAGTTGTATTTGCAAGCAGCAGGGGGCGCTGTCAAGCCTTGGGAGGCAGGGGCTGCAGTGAGTCACTCACGGCCACCGGGGGGGGCTGTTGGGCTCCAGCGAGGCAAAGACACAAGTAGACAGAGGGGCATTCCAGAGCTCACCTGGAAATGGTGGCCACAGGGACAGCCTGAAACATTTCCCGTGCGCAGTGCAAGGACACTCTCACCATCTTTTGTCCCAAAGTTTTGGGGGGTGAGGGGAGGGGGTAGCAACTCTTCTGCAGATGGCCCCGGCCCCTTGATGACTCTGTAGCAAATCCAGGCAGGGATGGGTGTCCTCTTAGGAGAACAGCACTGGACGTGCAGAGTCGGGGGGCTGAGCCAGGACCCGCCTCCCAGTGCTTCCACCACCCCCAGTTGGGACACCCAAGCAGACAGAACAACGACAAAAAGCAGTAGAGCACTGGGAAACCTCTCTCTGACCACCTCCCAAGCCAGGGAAAGAGTGAAGTCTTCCTCCCTAAAAGAGAAAACATCTGCCCTAGTCCTCTCCCCAGCCATCATGTTGGAATGCAAAGCTATTAGCTACCCCTTTGTTCAGGCTTTAGACAGTTAGTTGGCTCAGGGAGCAGGTAATGAGAGAGTTGAGCTTCAACAAGACATCTTGGTCTAGCTTCCAATCCCCAAACCACTGTGTTGGAAAGAGACAAAAAAAATTCCATGAAGGATTTTGAAACTATAACGCACTGTGAGATACAAAAATACTTGAATCTCAGTGTGACTATTTGGAAATAGCTTGGGTTTTCTATTTTGAGCCCAATATCACTCCCTGTAATTATAAACAGTAGAGTGATATGGTTACAAAAATGGACCATAATGACATAATTTCATGTTTTAAAAACCTCTGTCTGCTTTAATATCCATATTGCAGTCAGCTATTTCTTCTAGGAAGAGTGGACTTGCAGGACAATTTCTGATTGAGTACCTTTGCCAGCATTGGCCAGAGCCATCTGAGAAACCAGAAAGGCAGCAGGGCCAGTCATTTTTATAATTAAATGTGTGTAAACTATGTCAGTGTGTTAATTCCTCTGTTTCCACAGCTGACTTGTTTAAAAGGACTGATTAATATTACAGCAACCAACTTTTGCAAGCAACAGTAACAAACTTTCAAAACATGAGGAAAAGACGGCTATAGGGATCAGAAGGGCAAGAGCCCCTCTCCCACCTTTTACTGGCACTACATATCCTTCCTACCCTTTCCATCACCTTGGGACCTGAACGCCTGCCCCAGGGACTACTAGCCTGGCCTTGCTGGGCAGTGCACAGTGCCCTTGGGGTACAGTCAGCTGGGGCAGGAGGATTATCATAGAATATGCTGAGTTGGAAGGGACATATCAGGATCATTGAGTCCAACTCCTGACCCTATGCAGGACACCCCAAGTATCACACTATGTCCCTCAGAGTGTTTTCCAAATGCTGTTTGAACTCAGATGCACTTGTTACTGTGACCACTTCCCTGGGGAGCCTGTTCCAGTCCTCAATCAGCCTATGGGTGAAAAACCTTTTCCTGACAACCAGCATAAACCTCCCCTGATTCAGCTGCATGCCATTTCCTGGAGTGCTGTCACTGGTCACAAGAGTGAAGACATCAGTACGTGTCCCTCTGCTTCCCCTCATGAGGACACCGAAGACCACAATGTCTCAGTCTCCTCCAGGCTGAACAAACCAAGGGACCTGAGTTGCTGCTCAAAAGGTTTACCCTCCAGACCCTCCACCATCCTCATGGCCCTCCTGTGGATGTTTTCTAATACTTTAATGTCTTTTTTTATATTGTAGCACCCCAAATAGCACAGAATATTCCAGGTGAGGCAGCACTAGTGCAGAGCAGAACAGGACAATCATCTCCTTCAACCAGCTGGCAATGCTGTGCCTGATGCCCTCCAGGATACAGCAGGCCCTCCTGGCTGCCAGAGCACTGCTGACTCATATTCAGTTTGTCATTGACCAGGACCACCAGGGCCCTTTCCACAGCACTTCTCTCCAACCTCTTGTTCCCTAATCTATACATACAGTCAGGGTTGCCCATCATGGGTGTGGAATCTGGCTTTTTCCCTTGTTAAACTTCAAATGGTTCGTGATTGTGCACCTCTCTAATTTGTCAAGGTCTGTTATGGGTTTAGCTAAGTAGGCCTAAAATTTAGGTTTTAAAGTTCAGACTAGGCCTGGAATTGTCAGCTGACTTGAGCTGGGCTGGGCTAGCTAACAGCTGACTTCTTCTAGCTAGTAGTGTTGTATTCCATACCATATTACGACATCATCTCAGAAGAGGTAAGAGCCGATGTGTGGGAGGTGTTAAGTCAGTTCCACCACGGCCAAGGTACAAGCCGGATGTGGTGTGGCTCCTGTCTTGTTGGAGTAGGCCCTGCTGCTCTTGCTGCTGCTACTTGCATTTTGTTTGAATTCAGGGAAGTAGAAACATTTTGTTGTTATACTTTACTTCTTGCTGGGTATCTTTTGGGGTGCTCATAGATCAAGAGTAATAGAATCTGGTTTTGGTGGGAGGTAAAAATTGTTGATATACCTAACTTGTGTAAGTGTGTGTTATATTGTAATTTTCTCTTAATTTTCTCTTTTCTGTATAAATAAATATAGTTAGTTTAAGCATAAACCTAGTCTGGAGGTTTTTTCCTCTCTCCTTCCCTTTTTCACTCCATCTTGGACAGCTGGTGTTTTGCCAGCTCAACCCAAGACAAGGTCTCTCTGCAGGGCCTCTTTGCCCTCATGGGAGTCAATAGCTCCTCTCAGTTTAGTGTCATCAGCTAATTCTCTTAGTATTCCTTTGAGTCTTGTGTCCAAGTCATTGAAGAAAACCGGAATGAGGACAGAGCCCTGCAGAACTCCACTAGTGATTCATGGAATAGGTTGCTCATGCCCTACAGCCATGGGCCTCTCTGCTGCAGTTGGTCATGGCATTTAAGTATTACTGAGAGATCACAAGGATATTCAGATTAAGGATAGAGTTAGTCGCTGTGAAGTAACCCCTCCTCTCAGATCGGGACCCCTTGTCACTTCCTGGCCTCAAGGAGCTGCCCAGATGTAAAGAAAAGTCACATCTAGACACAGGTCTTTGTTATTTTTGGCTTCTTGAGGGCAACCATAATATAACAATCAAAATAACATTTTAAAGGAACTGGTTTTAACATACCTAAAAAGCTTCTCTGCATTGAGACTCAGCTTAGAAACATCATTGTAAAGTCTCATGACAGCTAAGGCAGAAAATTCAGTATTTGATTTATTCATTTACATTCCCAAAAACTAAAAGCTCATAAAATCCTAAGATATATACTCCTTTATATGAAACAGCTCTCAAACATACCAGCAATAGAGAGTATCTGGGGTATTGTTTTGGTTTTTTCCCTTTAATTTTGAAAAGGTTTTTGTTTCCTTAGACTTTCAAGGAAATGACCATAGAGGAAAATAAGGTTTAACCTCATCTGTGGTTTCCCACATCTTCTCCACAGACACCCCCTTGTCGTGAGGTAGAAGCTTGTGTCCCCTCATGAGGTTGCATGCTATGCTGGCGGTGGTCTGGGCCTCCCATAGGGGATCCCATGCCAGACAGGTCTCAACTGAAGGGTCAAAGTGTGTCCATGGGCATGATGGGCTCGCTAGCTTCCCGACAAGCATCCTAGGAGAAGGACAACGCTTGACTCCAAATCCGGGCAGATGGAGCTTGCTTAGCCCTGTAAGGCTATCCATCTAAGAGAAGGATATTCTAACTAAACCTACATCCTGAGGTATTCGCTGTCAACGTCCACACTCGCTAGGCCCTGGCAGATGAACCTTAGGAGTAAAAAGTGTGGCCAGTTCCAGGCACGCTGTGCCTCACCTGAAAAATCCATTGTGCAGGCTCAAAGGGTACATCCACATTGCAGAGACCTGTAGTGACAGATAAGGGTCAAAACAGCAGGTGATAAGATGCACTGGAAGCCACAGACCCAACCCTGAATGCAGGTGGTTCAGGACACTGGTCGCTCAAGACTGACCCCAGAGATGAGAGTCTGGTTCGGCAGCACCCAGAATGACCAAGCAGCCTTTTTAAAGAGAGCACTGCTTGCTCTACACAGAGAGGGGCCTAGAAAAGGTGGCCTAACCAAAGCTTATCTCCACCCTCCACCTGGTTGGCTTACTGTGGACAACAGGCATCTTCTGATGCAGTCAAACAAAAAGAAAGAGACAAAGGCATACACCTGCCTTCAAAGGTGTGTTAAAATTGACACTCGCATGTTAGAACATCAGAATCATGCTTCATACTGCAGATAGTGGACGTCCTGAGCATTGTTCTGATCTAATTGCTCACGAACTGTCATGACTACACATCGACGTTGCTGGTCTCAGTGAAGTTTGTCTTCATGACGAAGGCAGCCTTAAAGAACATGGTGCTGGCTACACACTCTACTGGTCAAGCAAACCTAAAACCAAGAGTCACCTTTCAGCAGTTGGTTTCATGATTAAAAATTCCATTGCCTCCAAGTTTGAAAATTTGCCAACAGGTCATTCCAATCACATTATCTCTTTATGCCTCCCATTACACAACAAGCAACATGTTGTTCTTTTTAGCATATATGCCCCAACTCTCCAAGCTGACCCAGCAGAAAAAGACAAATTCTACACCAACCTGCATCGCCTCACCCAAAAGGTTCCTGCAGATGATAAGATCATAATCCTTGGTGATTTCAACGCCAGAGTAGGGAAGAACTCTGAAGCCCGGAAAAGAGTACTGGGCAAACATGACGTTGGAAACTGCAACAACAGATGCCTCCTGCTAGAGTTCTGTGCAGAGCAGTAGCTCACCATCACCAACACTATCTTTCAACAGAAAGACAGCCTGAAGACAACCTGGGTGCATCCTCAATCCAAGCACTGGCACCTCATTGACTATGTCTTGGTGCAACAGAGAAATGTTCGCGATGTCCGTCGTACCCGAGCAATGCCGAGTGCAGAATGTCAGACCACCACCTTGTGTGTTGCAAATTTAACCTCCACTTTAAGCCCAAACCTAAGAGAGGTGGCATTCCAAGGAGGAGACACAAAGTTAACAATCTTCAGATGGCTACAGTGAGAGACAGTTTCCAGATGAGCCTTCAAACTAGACTTAAAGATTGTCCCACAGATCATTCTCCTGAAGTGCTTTGACAACATATTAAAAATTGCATCCTGCAGTCCTATGAAGAATCCTTAGGGTCCTCCTCCAAGAAAATCAATGACTGGTTTGAGGAAAACAATCAAGAGATTTAGGAATTGTTGAAGAA
The DNA here is from genome assembly GCA_013396695.1 of Sakesphorus luctuosus. Classification (NCBI taxonomy): domain Eukaryota; kingdom Metazoa; phylum Chordata; class Aves; order Passeriformes; family Thamnophilidae; genus Sakesphorus; species Sakesphorus luctuosus. Next base: position 60,712 of record VWZD01003865.1, on the reverse strand, counting down.
GAAAAGAACTGCTTACCAAGCACACCTCACTCAGCCATCTTGCCATGTAAGAAAAGCAGCCTTTTGTCTTGCACGCAGTAAGCTCCAACAGAAACTTCAGGGCATCCAGAACAAATGGTGGATCAGCCTAGCAGAAAAGACTCAACTATGCACAGATTTGGGTGACCAAAGAGGATTCTATGAGGCCCTGAAAGCAGTGTATGGGCCCACATACTAGGTTCAAAGCCC
>VWZD01003865.1:0-60215 GCA_013396695.1 Sakesphorus luctuosus | reverse complement strand
TAGGATGTTCCCCCACGTTCCTCAAAATGATCATCCTGCTACGTGAGGATCAGCGTGGACAAGTCAGATGGAGCAATGCACTCTCTGAGCCTTTTCCAATAACCAGTGGTGTGAAACAAGGTTGCGTTCTTGCACCAAGTCTATTCATGATCTTCTTCAGCATGATGCTCCAAAGGGCCACGGCAGACCTCGATGAAGAAAATGGCATCTACATCCAGTATTGTACCGATGGAAGCCTATTCAACCTAAGGCGACTGAAGGCCCACACCAAGACCCTGAATCACCTTGTCTGCAAGCTGCTTTTTGCTGACGATGCCACCCTCGTTGCTCACACAGAAGCAGCTCTGAAATGCTTAACATCCTGCTTTGCAGAGGCTGCTGAGCTTTTTGGGCTGGAAGTCAGCTTGAAGAAGACAGAAGTTCTCTACTAATCTGCACCTCAGGAAGTCTTCCATCACCCCCACATCACCATAGGCAAATCAGAGCTTAAGCCAGTCCAGCAGTTCACCTGTCTGGGAAGCATCATTTCCGCAGATGGTAAGATTGACAAAAGACATAGGCAACAGGTTAGCAAAGGCATACAGAGCTTTTGGAAAATTCCATAAAAGAGTCTGGTCCAATAAACACCTGAAGAAAAGTACAAAGATCAGTGTCTACAGAGCCATTGTTTACATGGGTCTGAATCATGGTCATCTATCGCCACCACCTGCGACTCCTCAAACGCTTCCATCAGCGCTGCCTTCATACAATTCTAAACATCCACTGGTCTAATTATGTGACTAAAGTGTCTGTTCTTGAACAGGTAGGGGCCACCAGGATTGAGGCTCTGCTGCTAAGAATGCAGCTGCTCTGGGCAGGGCATTTATCCAGGATGGAGGATCACCACCTCACGAAGATTGTGCTCTATGATGAATTTGCCACCAGCTGCTGCAAGAGAGAAGCCCCAGAGAGGAGATACAAGGACTCCCTGAAACAATACCTCAGCCTTGGCCATATTGACTGCCATCAATGCTTCACTCTGGCCTCATATCGGGAGACATAGAGACACACCATTCATGACACAGCTGCTTCCTTTGAGAATGCATGCAGAATCAGTCTCAAGGAGAAAAGACAATGTAGGAAGAACTGTTCCTCGCCAATATCACCTAAGGAGACTTTCTCCTGTGCCTTTTGCAACCAGACTTCCCTATCCCGCATCGGCCTTTCTAGCCACCAGCACACTTGCAGCAAGCGTGGGTAGTGCCCTTCCCAAATCTTTGTTCACGAAGCCTAGCCTTGAGGATGATGGTTTCCCATATTACCAAACTGTGTCTTTTATATTTGTCTTTTATACCCCTTTGGCTTACGTGTTTTTTTCACAAGCAATGAATCTGTCATTAAGTTAAATTACTCTCTCCAGTTTAAGTGACTGGGGAAGTTCAGTGCTGAGAACTTGGACTGTGATTTAAATGATACTAGTGGTATTAAATTTGTAAATCTAGTCATTAGTGCCATATGATGCAAAAAATACAGTCTAGCTAGATCTCATAATGTCAGTTCATAATTAGTGGCATTTTTAAGGACTTAGTCTGTACCAGTTCTCTCTCAGTATCAGTAACTTTGCAGGAGCAAGTGTTCCCTGTCCTCCTACAGGTTGTGAGTGATAATGCCAGCACAAGCAAACAGTGCTTACATACACCTTTTGATTTGCTCCATGTTCTCTTCTTCCTCACNAAGCCAGAGCAACACATTTTACTTCCCTGAGAGCCAGTGGTGGGCCAGGCCCTCTCCATCTCCTCTGGGATAGCATCTTCCGTCCTCCCCCGAGGAAGCTGTGGGGTGACTGCCCAAGCCACTCCCACACTGATGCTACTTCCCGGGAGAAATGATGTCGTAATATAGTATAGAATACAATACTACTGGCTAGAATCAGTCAGCTGGTAGCTCAACTCAGCTCAAGTCAGCTGACAGCTTCAGGCCTGGTCTGAATGTCAAAACCTCAAATTTAGGCCCACTTAAGTGAACCCATGACACTCACTCAGAGGAAAAAAAAAGCCATGAGGTTTGCTTTCATCATTTACTTCTATCTCACCCTGGTAGTTGCAGCCAAAGGATTTATGGGAAAGGTGAGGACAGGGGGTGGCAATATAACATACCCAAGGATCCCAGAGAAAGGGAAAGCACAGTAAACTCATGCTTTGTCGAAAAACCACCAGTTTACATGACACCCCATATTATGGCTACTTTTATCTATCTATGTACCTTTTGGACTATTTTGAAAGACAGGAAAAATGCTAATAATGGCTGGCGTTGCAGGACAGGTTTTTAATCTGGAGAAGAAAAAAAGAAAAAAGAGGGTTCAGACCTGTGTGTGACTTGGCATAATGCTTAAACCACGGATCCATCTCTAACGCTAACTAACTGATCGCTCCTCTTAATGGCAGTGTTTCTTAACCTTTCAAAAAGTAAGTGGGGATGTAGTAATCTTATTAATTACATGCAAAGTCATAACACTTTGTAAGAGACAATTCATTTTTCTATTTGCAAAGACAGGCAAGAGGTAGATTTTATTTGGTGTACTTAGAGGTTAGTCATTCTTCTAGAATGAGGAAATCTTGCATACAGCTTTTAAAACTCCTCTTGAACCACAGTAAAAGGAACCATACTACAGAAAAAAACTAAGAAGGCATAAATGCTAAATGTTTTACTGACTATTGAATACTAAGTAAGCACTACATCCTTAATCAAATACATTTTGAACCACTTTATAAGTACCCAAATTACTGACAGTCAAGTGTCAGAGCCCTTATATGAATTTGGCTCTTAAACTGGTGTAAAAGACAGAATAGTTGCTGAATATGGCAACTTAAAATGATAAGAAAACATCAGAAATATTTAAAGCGATAAAATCAGCAAAGTAAAACCTAACAAAATATCTATTGGGCTACAACTTGGAATTTGAATACCTTTCCTGATTCAGTGATCTGTTATTATGGAAACTATACATCCCAAAGGACTTACACAAACACAGGAATCTAAGAAAATGCATTGATTACCTCCTGCTGATAATCAATAACATCAATGGACCTTGAAAAAATCCTGCACTAACAAAAACATTGTTTTATTAATACTTTGAGTCAGATATCAAGTAAAAGCAACTTCTTCCAAGGATCCAGGCAAAGTTTTAGAAACTTGTACATGAAAATAGCTTTAAACTAAAACAGAAGAGATATAACAAAATAAGGAAATGTTAAACATTTGTGGAGGTAAAAAATAACTATATTGATCTTAAAAAAGGAAGCAAAACCACAGTAAAAAGAGAAAGTCATGTTATCATGATTAAAAATATACATCTAAAGAATGTTTATGCTCTTAACTATAGAAAATAATCTGAATTCATAAGTAACAAAGATTTGTTTTCCAAAGAGGAAGCACATGGACAATTAAAGCTATAAATATCACACATCCTGAAGGTCAATTGTATACAAGGACAAAAAAGACATAACCAAAATTTCTAGATCAAAATACATACATGTTTCCCTGTATAGATCTTAATTAAGCAGTTAAAGCAATGTAGAGTGGAAATCATCAACAAGGAGAGAAAAAAGGTGGGAATTATGTAGAAACACGTGAGTGTGTTTTGATGAGTAATTGGCATGATTTTCCATATCAGCTCAACATGATTTAAAAATCTCCACAAAGGCCACACTATAACGTTTGTAGTTTAGTGTGTTTTTACGCAGCGGGAGGCAATCTAACACAAAATCCTATTGAAAACATGATACATGCAAGTGCTGCTGTGAAAATGCCCAGTGCAGATAAACCTGTCCTAGTTCAGCAGGTGGGACCAGTTGTCACTGTGTGGGGTGATCAAAGCTGTGTATTCTACCCCTCTCTATTCATTCCCAAGGTCAATGGCCCATTTGCAGCAGCTTCCCAGGGAGTCGTTAGCACCTCCACTCCCAGCCTGAGGAGGCGTTGCTGCTAATGGGCCATCAACACTTCAGAAATAGCCCATGACTCACAGAGTTAATCACCCATTGTGTGAGTCCCCGCCCTGGGGGAGGGACTGGATGCTCCCTGAGGGTACATAAGGGGTGGGTAAGAAGACCTTGGGAACCTTTTGTCAGATCCAGAGGAGCAGCAGGACCTTGACAGGAAGAGACCACCACTCTTGACCAGACTACAGCCATCACCTGCACCAACAGGTTTTTCACTTCCTTTTGCTTTGGACTTGGGGGAACCACGTGGGTCTCAGCACAAGGGCTAACAAACCCCTTTGGGTTTGTACCCCAGGACACTGGGTTATACTGCTGGGGTTTGGGAGTTGAAAGCAATTTCCCTTTGTGTCAGTGTATTTACTGTATTATTATTATTAAATTGTAGCTCTGACTTATAATCTCTCTCCTGTTGAGCTCATTTCTCCTGCTGGTTTACCTCTAAAACCAGCACAAAACACTAAGCAGGGGTTAACAGGGCAACTCCATTTACCTTCACTAGGGTAAATGTTTCTGCTCACTAAGAGTACAAAGACTAACTAATAAAGCTTCATAAATAGCAGCTTTATTTCTCAGAGACGTGGCATGTTGTAAAACATGAGCCCAATAAAAACCAAAGCCCAGAGACGGAGAAGCTGTTGGTGCAATGCTGTCATTTCCGTAAGGCTGAGAAAACAGGAGGCTTAAATGGAAGATGAAATAGGCAGGAATGTTGTTACATTACAATTAAAATGAAAATAACAACTCATGGTAAAATCACTACTGTATCACAGTTTATGGATACATGCATATATGACAAGAAATGGATCTACTAACATATAGAAATGTTGTAAAACTACATTTTTATTAAGAAAAAGGGTAAAAGTACACATCTGTCTCAATGAAAGATAATATACTTCAATAACAAAAAGAAAGAAAGGATTACATGTCACTCTCATTTTTTTGCACTCTTGCTAGATCTCCTGACACTGTCACTGGTGGGACAAAGAAGCTAATAAAAATCTACTCAGGCATCATTTGTCAAGGCAGAAGCTTTATCTGGGCTGGTAGTAAAAAAACATACGAGAACAACTGACACACTGGACAACTGTGGGCAAGAAGGGGAACTCACTTCATTTTTGCTTTCAAAAATTCTTACAATTAGTGAGGAATCAAAAAAATCTATCTTTGATGCCTTGAAGGTGAATACTACTCCCTTTTTCAGTGTCAGCAGACACTTCTTTGAATAGAAACAGGTCAAGTTGTTTTACCTATTTAAGGTGGGAGGTGAGGAAAGAGTGTTTTCAGAAAACACACCACAATCTAATGAGAGTTAAGTAATGTGACGAAACTAGTATGTGTCCCAGATCTCTTTCACAGGGAAAACTTCAGAGCAGATGATTTAGCAAACCAAGTGAGAGAGGAAAGGACAGCAGGGTGCAAAGGGACTGGGAGGGCTGTGGCAGCCACCTGTGCAATAAAAGAAGCATCCATGTATGCCACAGTAATGTTACGTTATGTCTCAGTCCAGGGCTTCACTGTGTTGTAGTTTGGAATGATAATGTAAATTCCCTCCCTGCCACTAACTGCCCATGCCATTAGTTAACAAAAGAAGTAGTTAACTGCTACCCATTCCTTCTTGATCTTTTGAGTGGGGGGCAGACTGTCTTGTTTGGTTTTGGGGACATGCCATTTTAGCTCAGGCTGAATGTGGCAGTTGTGTGTGTGCTGCTGTGGAGGAGAAGCCATTTCTCCTGCTCCTCACTGCTGCTGTTCTTTTAGCAAGCTGGTTCCTTTCCTTCCTTGCTACAGCTGTTCTCTTGGTTCGGCACTGGGGCCCCGGTTGCCGCTCTGGTCTCACCATTGCCTGCAGTGCCGCGGCCCACCCATCCCCACCGTGGCAGCAAGCCGGGAGAGAGAAATCACAGCTGCTCTCCAGGACACGCTGTGGCTCTCCACTCCCAGTTTTTCCTGCTTTGTTTGGGACAAAGGACACAGAGAGAGAGACAGAATTCATCTGAGTGCTCACCGCTCGTCTGTCTCGCTGGAAAAAAAAGACCTAGAACTCACCCTGCAGCCAGCCAAGGTGTGACACTGACACTGTCCATAAATATAACTTCCCCAGGAGGAAACCTACCGGTTTGGGGGTTGTTCTCTTTTTTTTTTTAACTTGTGGTGTTGGGGGAGTAGTTTGCTCTGGTCTGTTTACAGTTATATCTATAACTATATACCTATATATATATATTAGTTAAGAGCAGTTACCCTTCTTATATCCATTTTCTAATTAAAGTTCCTTTTCTTAAATTTAATAAAGAGTGACGTGATTATTGCGGAGGAATCCTCTCCTCTGCTTTTTGGTAAACATTTTGGTTTTTCCCCTTAAACTAAGACACACTGTCACAGCAAGAAGCTACACAAAAGGGCCACTTTGGCAGTGACATGGGGGTACATGTAAGAAGCAGTCTCCAAAATTACTCTGCATATCTGGCAGTGAGGTAGTTGTCCTGGGTGATGACAGATTCACAAGGCTTTCATCTGACCCAATGAAGGCACTTAGTGTGAGAAGGCAGTTGGAGGTAACAAGATCAACATTTACATAAAAGGCTACATTTTGAAGTTTTAATGATTTTCAGATAGCATTACAGCATGCTGAGCATACTTTGTGAGGGTTAAGCCTATTAATTTATCGATGATATGAAAGGCAAGAACTGACTCACCAAGAAAATACCATCTTAGCCTCAGCCATCTGCAGTAAACCTGCCTTCACAGTCTGTTTATCATTTCATAGGTTTCTGGAGTTTGCAGACTCTGAACAGGCACCAGGTGCTGCTTCTGGATTTCTCAAATGGGAGCCGTTTCCTCTGATGCATTTATGTAGGACTAGCTGCATCTTGTTCATTCAACAGAGAAGACAATCTAGAAAATCAAGGGTACTGAATCAGCTACTGCTGTGCAGAGAAGCAAACACAAGGACAGTTACTGCTCTCAACCTTTTCACTCTCTTTTCATTAATATGGTGGGAGTTACCTTCTGATAGGATATACAGAGGGCTTGTTGCCCTAAGCCTGTGCTGTGCTAAGGATATGCATACATGCATAGATCCTTCAAAAAGCACTAACATTGAGTGTAAAAGTGAACAATATCTCCTGCAGAGGAAATAACAAAAAAGACATTATATCTGGTGCTTCTATAGTCAGTAAAATTAGGATCACACAACCGTGTGAAGCACTGGAGGACAATCTTCTTCCCCCTCTAGGTGAGTAAATCAACGCCCAGTACACGCAGAAAGGTTGCAAGACATGAGAAATGGTGCTGCCACAAAGGAAAGATAGCCAGGCTTCCTCTTTCCACACCAAGTGGAGAGACTTCCAAGTCAAGTAGCATTGATCAACAATGGCAAAAATATAGCAGTCTTCGCATTGATAATTTTATGTCGTTATTATGATAATTTTTAGGAATTCCCACAATCCTTTATTACTTCAGATAAGCAGACTTCAGTCTCCATAAGCTAGCCAAATAGCCAACATGTGGAAATCACAGAAACTGAGGAATAAAAACTAGCATAATAACATAGGAAAAACAGTATTTTAAAAAATGTCAGCAGACATCTCCCCTAGCCTCCTTCATACATATTCAAAAGTAATCCACTGTTACAGTTCAGAGATTTCATTCCTTGCTTTATTGAGCAAGAATATGAGTTACGAGCACCCCATACTGAGGAAGATTTAAGTAGGTTCAGGAAATGCCATACAGACCATTGTTAAATACAGTTAATAAAGTAGGAATCAGATGAGGAGGTAAAAGCTGTTGTATACTTAAGAGATGAATTTGTTGCATCTTTAAAACTTTTTTTTCATCATCCTGTAGTACCTGCAAAATACCTCCAAATGCAAATTTGTCTATTATTTTGGAGTGGAGCTGTGGAAATCAAAGAAACAATCAAACCATTTCTGCATGCTCTGACTGCAACATGGCTCTCAGCAGAAAATGTGAATAAGGCAAGAACTAGGATAGAGCAAAATCAAAGACACAGAAATGCTGACTACTTTATTAAAAAGCTCTGCTGAATAAGCTATTGGTGCTCTTACAGACGCTTCGGACAGAGATACTTGTCATTAGGATGTGGGACTTGGACAGATGAGCAGCAGTGTGTCCTCCCCCCAATGTTTTCCAGAAAATTGGAAAGGTAAGGATCAGAAGGAAGGTAGAATGAGGATGTGTAGACTGGGAGCTTGCCCCAGCACAACTCATGCCAGATAGGTGCTGGCCTCCTGCTACAGTCCCCGTGCAGCCAGACACCACCAGGAGTGACAGCGTCTCCAAAACATTGCATTTGGAAACGGAGGAGCCAAAAGCCGTGCAGGTGGCAAAGGTATGGAGACTTGCACCGAGCACGACACTACAGAGACTGTGGGATCCCACTTTCGAGGCTCCTTGGCAGAAGAATCGCGATACCATGGTCGCCTTTGAGACACTGTTAAGCAAAGCGTAGTGATGCGGTGGGCTCAGATGCCTTCCCGCTACAGCTTGTTGGCTCAACACTTTCAGACCTTCGCTTAAGGTCTTCAGACCTGGGAGACCTCTTTGCTTGGTCATCTCCGGCAGCAGCATCAGGTCGCCTCTCCGGAAAGGTAAAAGCCCTCTCGGTGTAATGCTGTGGAAGGTAACACGACTCCATTCCCGGACGGGAGTGGGACCCTCATGCCGCGGCCGCTGACAGGGCTGCGCCTCTCGCTCTCCCACGTACCCTCACCTCAAGATGGAGGCGCGGCACCTTTTCGCCTTGCTGCCGGAAGACCCTCTCCCCCCCACTCCCACTCCCGCTTGGGATGGAGCTGGACCAACCCCACGTGCCCGCCTGAGAGGCCGCCTTCCGCTCCTCCTCTGCCATGGCCAGGGGCGCTGCCGCTGCCCACAGGTGTGGCTCCCTCCCGGTGCGGCTGTTCAGAGCCGGGGAGGCGGCGGGCGGTGCGCGTTTCGGCGGTCTCCCTGGGCAGTGACCCCTGGCGCGGAGAGGGGCAGCCGTCCCCTGGGAGCGGTGTGGGGGAACGGCGCTTGCTCCTGAGTCAGCAGCGGTGAGGAGGCGGGTGGCACGTCGCCGCCCTGCCTGGCTCCGCCGAGCGCCCGCGGCCCTGTGCCCGCTCCTGAGGCCGAGCGCCCGCGCGAGGAAGGGGGCGGCGAGGGCCGCGCCTGCTCCTGTCCTCCTCCGCTGCCAGGTAGGCTCGCCGCCGCATCCTGGGCGCAGGTGGGGAAAGGGTGGAAAACGGAACTGGTGTTCAGGCTGACACGCTCCCCGAGCTGGGCGCCGGGTAGCCGCTCCCAGGGAGACGCAGCCCGGGCTCCGGCATGACTCTGAGCGGAAATGCAACGGGCCAGCGGCAGGGGTTAACCATCCCGTCTTCCAGGGAGTTCTCCCTGCCTCCTTCACTCCACTGTCTGCGTGTGGCAAAGTATCCTGTGCGACCTGTTAGGCTGTAAGCATGGGGAGATACAACAGTGGGCTGCTTTGAGGAAGGGGAGGGGCGTGTTGGTGTTTAGTTTGCAGGTAAATTTGTTTATGTACATAGAGAAAAACAAGCATTCATGTAGGAAGGGTCAGTTATGATAGGATGTTTTCTAAGTGTTCATGTGCATTTAGCTATGTCTGGTCTGAGCTCAGAAATCATAGCTTTATGTTGTACTCCATGTATAGGTATAGATATATCCAAGGTTACTCTTGCCAAGCTGCTCTCCAGTCTTCTGTCAAAGCGTGTGTTTGTTACAGCTCAGACATGAATTTATGTGTCTGCTGAGCATGGTGCGAATGTGCAATGCTTTTGTCAGGTTGCATTCTGAGCAGTATAGCAGAGCTTAAATAAAAGAAAGTACTACGTGATTTTTATATCACTGCACTTCTGTGTGTTATCTGCACTGGTGTTGCTATACAAACACAGAAGACAGATCCATCCTTCTCCTGACCCTCTTCAGGAGTCTTTACCTTTGTAATATCTGGTAGAAGGAGGCTGGCCCTCAGACACACAACTCTAATAGATGTTTGTTTTGTTTAATTATTCATTCCTTGTGTTCCGGTAAGATTGACTGTTGTGGTTTGGTTATGTTTCACAACTAGGCATTGTGTTGAGCCAAATTCGAATCTTTAGAAACCTGGTAAAATAAAGAGTTAATAGGTGATACTGTCCATACGCTTTTGGTAGCTTAGATGATGGCAGTTGAGCTACTCAACATGTACATCAAATTGTGTGTCTGAGTGGTGTAGGTAAGGTGAGAGTGTATGTGTGCAAGCTTTGTGCCCTGCTGCTTTTCCCTTAAGCACAAAGCAGTGGAGAATGTAGCTTAGCCTGGAATTTATTTAAGATAGTTGGAGTTATGGTCATGGTCTGAGGATGATGCTGTGGTCTGTGGTTACTTGCCCAGTTTAGTCTTTTCGCCACGCTTTCCTTTGGGGGAGTACTTGATGGAGGGCTGGAGGAGCACTTCTGTAACACTTGTAAAAGCTTTGGGTTTCACAGAAGACACATGCAAATATGCATCTGTTTCGTCTTCACTAGTTGCATAGCAATAAAGTGCAATTCTGTCAGTTCTAATGAGCTGCATGGAAGTTGTGGTGACCTGGAGATGCTGTCGTTTAGTTCAGCTTTGCATACAGGTGACCTCTCACCGTGTTGGTTTGGACACTGTCTGAGCAGGCTGCCAATTTCAATGGTGTGGAGATGGAGGAGTTACCATGGACAGGTTTCTGAACCTGTTTGTGAAATCTCCATCAGGAATGTTTTAAAAACCCCATATGCACACACAGAGTATCTGTTTGAGATGGAGCCCTTCAGACTCTTTCCAGCTCTACTTTCTGTGATGTTGAAGAAGGTTTGCTGTGGGATTCTAGACATACAAGTTGTATGGACTTGGTTTAAAGATCTTTCCTTTAAAGAAAGCACGTGGAAAAGGTTTGCTAGTTTTAATAGTGGTACTAAATGTGTATCCTTCAAGGGAAATAGGTGATTAAAGGTGGAGTTGTGATCAAGTGCTGTATATCCAGCAGTGTCCAATTTCAGCACTGTAGGGGAAGCACAGAACCACTGTAATGGACATTGCACCAATAGGGAGAAATCCTGCCTACTGTCAGGCAGTTAGCTTTCAATTTCTGTCACAAAGTGTCTTTCTCAATAAATTTATAATCTAATTTAACAGCAGATATAGTTGCTTTTCCATTTAAGCACCTAATATCATCCTGGATGGTGCCACAGTATGACCTTTGAGGTATTTTTCAGGACTCAGTGACTTTGTACTGAGCAGACTGGAATTGCATCAATGCAGTTGGAGATAATATGAATGTGGTTAGTCTAATTCCAGTTTTCAGCTAGTTAACCTCAGTGAAGGGTCAATTTAAAGGTTGCTTCCTGTCCTAGTCCATTTTCTTTGATAAATCTGTCCTCTCTACATTTTGTTAACTGTTCTGCATGTTGCAAGGAGTTACTCTGGTTAAATGTAGATGTGTTTTAGAGAAATAAGATAGCGGTTGTCTGAAATTGGGCTCCAGAAGTTTGCATCTTAGGGGAGGGAGTGTGTGCACACACATGTACTTTAGATGTTTTCTGAACAGCAGAGTTAACAAAGATTTATATGAATTTTTGTCTTATGGTCAAACAAGGATTGTTTTCACTGTCTTTCTATGTGCTTCTATATTTTTGCCATGTAGTCCCCTCTTCCACAGAAAGCACTGATGGCATAACACACGGGCTAACATTTTCAGTTATGGAAACTGAATGGCATGTTTTTTGATGGTGGGACTGTAGACATTCAAAATTCAATTTTGTATGGCTTGGCTTATTTTACAGAACTCATGAGAATTTAATTACCTACTGGTAGTCTGTTCTTTCTACAACATTGGAGGGAGGGGGCTGGTCCCCGCCAGTCCCCCCATCAGGGAGAACAGAGACGAGGTGTTTCACACAGGGACACCAGGCAAGAACATGTATTACGAAGTTACAGTGTTTTATATGTTCAGCCAGCTCAACGGGCTGGGCAGAGGGCTGCCCTACTTGGCCACCTCGGCCCTGCCCCTAGCCCCCTGGCCCCGCAGCAATGTGGGTGCGAGGTAGGGCTGCGGCTGCACCTAGAGATAGAGAGGATAGGCGCGCCCTGCTTGAAAGCGATACGCTGCTTTTTCAGGTCTTGGATAACTCCTCAGCTCAGCATCATGGTGTATATCCACAGTTCTTCCTTTTTTTGAAGAAGAAGAAGAAAAAAAAACTTGAGCAGTGTTTCTGGACTAATTGGTTCAAATTTTGAAATTTAGAACGGGCGAGTGTTGCTGAGCCAAAGGGCGAGGGGTGTCCTGCATATTTTTTGATTTTTATGGGTGGATTAATGTTTCGGGCAGAAATTATTTTTGCAGGGTTGTACAAGCTCAATTGACCAAAGGTGCAATGTCTTCTTATCACCCATTATAGGGATTGATTTCTGTCCTAGTTCAGCAGGTGGGACCAGTTGTCACTGTGTGGGGGTGGCCAAAGCTATGTATTCTACCCCCATCTATTCATTCCCAAGGTCAATGGCCCATTTGCAGCAGCTTCCCAGGGAGTCGTTAGCACCTCCACTCCCAGCCTGAGGGGACGTAGGTGCTAATGGGCCATCAACAGTCCAAAAATAGCCCATGACTCACAGAGTTAATCACCCATTGTGTGAGTCCCCGCCCCAGGGGAGGGACTGGATGCTCCCTGAAGGTACAAAAAGGGATAGGTAAGAAGACCTGGGGAACCCTTTTGTCGGACCCAGAGGAGCAGCAGGACCTTGACAGGAGGAGACCACCACTCCGGACCAGACCACAGCCATCACCTGTACCAACAGGTTTTTTCACTTCTTTTTGCTTTGGACTTGGGGGAACCACACAGGTCTCACACAAGGGCTAACAAACCCCTTTGGGTTTGTACCCCAGGGCACTGGGTTACACTGCTGGGTTTTGGGAGTTGACAGCAATTCCCCTTTTCGTCAGGGTATTTACTGTATTATTATTATTAAATTGTGGATCTGACTCATAATCTCTCTTGTGTTGAGTTCATTTCTCCTGCTGGTTTACCTCTAAACCAGCACAATTTCCGTATCTGAAAATCACAGATAAGAAATACCCCCTCACCACCCCTTTTTTTTTTGTGACAGAGAAAATACTGCTCTTGAAATACAGCTTATTCTTAAGGGGACTACGGGATTACAATTAAGCATGTTTGAGTGGGTTATGGGGTCTGTAACTGAGAGGTACAAGGAATCAGTTTCTGAGGATTTAGCCAGGGGGAACTATAAGTTTCTGCTATTAGCTATGACTAAATTTGAAAGCAGAGGAGGTGAGGGAGAAGGCTGTGATGATGTGATGACAGGATGGATCAGGATGATGGAGACAATCATGATGATGGTTTGCTGCTGTGGTGAAGGTTCACTAGGTGTGAAGGAACCCACTTTGGACCAGAACCTGTCGAGACACAAACATGCCCTCTCCTTCAGGTGATGAGGGGAACAGGGCCAACCCATTCATCTGTTATAACATCTTTACAGGTGACCTTGGCCTCAGTACTGACTTGGTTTTGGTGTGCCTTAAAGTGTCTTTGTATGGGTGATGTGTCTTGATCTAACCTTTTTAAAAAAATTAATGACATATAGTGCTTTGTTTAATTTTTCCTGTGGTATGAGTCCAGTTGTAGTGTTGGCATGTTTTTAAGTGTTCTATGGGTACGCTCTACCACTGCTTGACCAGTGGGAAAGTGTGGGACCACAGTGACATGGGAGAAACCCCACATGTTGAAAAATTCTTTTGAAGACTGGGAAGTGTATACAGGCTTGTTATCTGGTTTTATCTTTTTGAGGATGCCCAGAATGGATATTGCTGCTGAAAGATGTCTCTGGACATCTCGGGCCTTCTCCCCAGCGTGTGCTGTTGCTACCATAGCAGCTGCACACGTCTGTGGATACGTGAATGTATTTCAATTCCCCAAATGGTGAATAGTGTGTTATGTCTGTTTGCCAAATATCAAGTGGGTTATTGCCATGTGGGTTTACCCCCTCAGATGGTAGAGGAGTGAATCTCAGGCAGTCAGGACGTGCAGAAATAATTGCTTTTGCTTGAGCCATTGTGAAGTGGAATTCTTTTTTGAGAGATTTTGCATTTTGGTAGGAAAAACTGTGTGACAGCTCTGCCTTTTTGAAATTGTTAGGAACTGCAGCAGTTTGTGCAAGGTGTTCTGTATTTGCTATTTGGTCTGCCATACGATTTCCTGCTGTGATGGGACCTGGGAGAGTTGTATGAGAACAAATACGGATTATGTGGTATTTGTGTTTATGATGACTAACCTCAAACAGTAGCATTCTGAACATTTGGGCCAATTGTAATTTAGAGATATCTTTTAGATACGAATTTTCAGTGTGTCAGACAACGCCCACAACAGGCCAAATCAGAAACAATTTTCAAAGGCTCTGGAAATAACTGAAATGCTCTTATGATGCAGAGAGCTCCACTATCTGAGAGTAACCTGTTACCTTGTGTGTGTCATATTCTCATTTTCCTGCTTTTAACCAGGTGACTACTGTGTTAGATGTTTTTCCTGAGCCATCTGTGAACACAGTTCTAGCATTTGTTAGTGGTACTGGTGAAAACTTGTGTGTTAGTTCTGGTTGGGTGAGGACTAGCATCTGCAAAAAAGAACAGAGGGAAGGTGAACAGAAAATTGACCACTGTAGTCTGCAATCACTATTTGAAAATCAGAGCTGTGTATCTGCAGTTGGGTTAGTTCAACAATAGACAGTGGAACATAAATAATGTCTGGATTCTTTCCTGAGAGCTCCTGTAGCCGCAATCTGCCTTTATGGCAAATTTTGGAGAGCATCTCAGGATAGGTAGTGATGGATTTAGAAAACTGGAAACTTAAAAAGAACCGTGCCCATAACAGAAAGTCTTTGGGTTTTATGTCTAATTGTCCTATTACCACACAGGGCTGTTTTACACCTTTTAAAATAACTAGCACCACCTGTAAACCAAACACTTTTCTCCTACTTTGTCAGGAACTCAATTTTTGATTTATCTCTTCTAGAACCTCCTGAGCTTTTGGTGTCGAGTTTAAGTCCGCCTCTCCTTTTAGGAGTTGGAAAAGTGATTCTAGTGTATCTGTGGTTATACCCAGGATGGGCATAATCCAGTTTATTAAACCCAAGAGGGACTGTAAGTCATTTAAGGTGCAGATTTTTCTGGGTAAAGCAACAGTCTGAGGCTGGATGGTAGTGGTGCTTCCAAGGTATTTCCAAGGCACAGTCACTTGTTCTTTTCCTGGTGTGATTTCAAGGCCATATGTGCAGAGTGCAGCTTCCACAGATATGTGTACTTGTATTAGAAGTTCTTCAGATTCTGCAGCCAGGAGAATGTCCATAAAGTGGTACACGATGATTGTTGGGAACTGCAGGCAAACAGGTGACAACACATCTGCGACGACTCACTGGCACACGGATGGGCTGTTTCTCATTCCTTGGGGGAGAACAGCCCAGTAGAAACAAGGAGGTTCCTCTGTGTTGATGGAAGGCACAGTGAAGGCAAACCTGCAAAAGTCTCTTGGGTCTAAAGCAATGCTAAAGAAACCTATAATATCCCTTCCCCACAGCGTCATGGGTATATTAAGGACATAGGGTGTGGTAGAAGCAGCTTTACCTTCTGGCCCCTCAATTAGCAAAGTAAAGATGCTTTGGAGTGGTGACTGGGCTCCTCCTACCCCTTTGATGTCGATGCAAGGCTTGGTGGTTTCCCATTCCTTTGGCCAGTCCTTTTCTGCAAAGATTGTCACGTCAGCTCCAGTATCTAGAATACCTTTAACTCGAATGCAGTGGTTAGTGTTGGGAAAAAACCCAGCACATGTTAGCATTGGCCTTTCAAGTAAAGTAGATTGTGACCACTGAACCAAAGGCATTGAGTCCAGAGTATTGTCTGTAGCAGGATCAATAGGAGTTAAAGTAGCAATAGGTGTCTCTTTATCAAGCTCTAGGGGTGGAAAGAGAGCTTTCACTGTTACCTCTATGGCTTTCAGGTTGTCAAGAGACAGTGTTTGAGGAATAACAGCCAATCCAGCATCGTTTGAAGCAACAGTCCCTGTTAGAATGTATTTTCCTGCTAGTATGGGCAGACTGTCTTTGGATGTCAGGAGAACTGTTTGGAGGATGTCACTGTCTATTGTGACTTTAATCGGAGATGCCAAGTCCATCCTAGGGACACTTGTTCTGGGTCTCCCTCTGGCACTGCTGGAAGCAACTGGGTGTGATTTACTTGTGGGGCATTTTTTATCGTCACTCAGCGCTTCGTGCTCTGTTCCCCACTTCCCTGCAGTGAAAGCAATTTTTGGGCTGCTTTGGGTGAAAGAGGCTTCCCCTCTTTATCGAATAGCGATCTGCATTCACTCGCCCAGTGGAGCCCCTTCTGACAACAAGGACATAAACTAGGTGGTATTGCAGGTGTTTTTTAGCTCTGGGCAATCCTTTTTGAAGTGTCCAGTCTGTTTACAATGGTGGCAGGTAGTGTCTTTTTGTTGCTGTTGCGCTGCCATAGCCTCTGTTATCAGGGATTTGGTGTATGTTTATGATCCTATGTTTTTGCATGCCTTGACCATATCCATTGGAGTTGGATCTTTCGGGGTTTTTAATATTTTGCTTGACAATCATCGTTGACTTGCTCTACTGACAGTTTTAAAAACGGTGCATCTCATGCTTGTGGCTGTTTGATGTGTTTTGAAATAGCATCTTTCAGCCTCTCTGCAAAGTCTATAAATGGCTCTGTTGGTTTTTGTTGGATTTGATTAAAGGAAGGTGAGGCTTCAGACACTTCTGCAATGGTTTGAATTGCTTCAAAGGCCAAATTCTTTGTTATTTTTAATTCATATAAAGGAATTCTTGTTTGTGCCAAATTGAAAATATATTGTCCAACTCCAAACAGTTTGTTAAAAGTATCCAGTACTGGCCTGCCAGTGGTGGAGAAGGTAAGCTTGGCTTGTTTTCAAATCAGTCTTTGCCATTCATCTGGAAATAGCGAAGTTTGAATGTGTGTGAAAAATGTGTGAGCTTTATGTCATTTGGTGTGAATGTGTATGCTGTGAAAAGTGACTTTAAAATATTAATTACATATGGGGATTGGAGGCCATAATCAGAAACTGCTTTTTTCACATCTTTGAGAACAAGGAATGGGACCGGCTCATAAACTGGGGGGGAGGTTAGCGTGGTAAAAAAACAGGAAAAGCCTTAACTACATCTAAATCTTCGATCACGGTGGCTTGTTGCCTGGCACTGGGGAAAAGGGGTAAGCTTGCGGAAGGGTGCCCCTAGGTGGTGTAGCTGGGGGAACCGTGCCATCTAGCGGCGCGACAGGATAGCTGCAGCTCGGTGGTATTATGTAACCAGCCACTTTCCCAGGCAGCTCTGCAGAAATGCCACTGAGAGTCACTGCAGGAGGGAAAACTCCGGTGACTCAGCAGGGTACACCACGCCTGTGGGTGGTGCCACAGGAGCCCCTGCACTGCCTTGTGCCTGGGCCCCACACTGCCCTGTGACATGACAGGATATGCCATGCCCCTCAGCAGTGTGGGGGGCTCCACAGCAACACCCCCCCGACACAGTGGGATGCACTGCATCAGTGGCTGCTACCGTGGGAGGGGCTGTGGCTCCCAGTGGGGCAGTGGGGTAAATGCAGCTGCTGAGTGGTGGTGCAAGAGATGCTGCGCCTTCTGGCTGTACAGCGAGATAAGCACCGGCGCCTGGTGGCGTAATCTGTGGGTGCGCGGTTTTAATCCTTTGTGTGGGGTAGGGAGGAGATGAGCTGGCCATGTGGCTGCCGCCATCTTGTCTGGGAGGGATACTGGGGTCGCTCTGGTCTGCTTGTGGCGAGAGTGTTTGA
Organism: Sakesphorus luctuosus; assembly: GCA_013396695.1. Lineage (NCBI taxonomy): Eukaryota > Metazoa > Chordata > Aves > Passeriformes > Thamnophilidae > Sakesphorus > Sakesphorus luctuosus. The sequence goes on along the minus strand of VWZD01003865.1, from coordinate 42,353 downwards.
AATATATTTTCTCTGCCTAATTCTGTTCTGGACATTTTTCACATGCTACAACCAGAATTCTGTTCTGTCCCTCCCTCACATGCATGCGTGGTTTTTGTTTCATTTTCTTCTGAGTCCAGAATAATTCTCCGAGCTATGATTGCCTGAGATGCTAGAAAACAGTTATTTTATATAGCTTCCCAAAGTTTGTTTCCCAGCTCGTCCCATTCCATATATGTTATTTTGTCAGGGACCGCATATTTTTTGGCCAAAATCCATTTTGTAAGCACTTTTAGAGACTCTTTGTCTATGGGGTGTCCGTTTATATATATAATTGCTTTTAGCCATTTATAAATTTCTCTGTGGCTTTTTGAGGGCAGCGCTCCCATTTGTTTCATTTTTTCTTTGTTTTGTTTTTTCAAGGCTGAGGCGAGGGGAAATAGGGACCGGGGTCTGCACTGCTGCTACCTGCCTTTCCTTGGTAGGTTGGTCCCAGTCACTGAGTGGTGGACATTGCACTGAACAAGAAGGTCTGCACTTCTTGCTTGAGCTGGGAAATCAGGAGAAAAATCTACATAGTAGAAATTCTGTGTGGATCCAAATTCCATTGGACATCCAATTCTACAACGCTGGAGGGAGGGGGCTGGTCCCCTGCATCAGGGAGCACAGAGATGAGATGTTTCACACAGGGAGATGTGAGAGGAGAACATCTATTACAAAGTTACAAAGCGTTTTGTATGTTCAGCCAGCTCAATGGGCTGGACACAGGGCTGCCCTGCTTGGCCACCTTGGCCCTGCCCCTAGTCCCCCGACACCGCAGGGGCAAGGTAGGGCCGGGGCTGCACCTAGAGATAGAGAGGACAGGCAGGGCACAGCCAGCTGCCCTGCCCAAAAGCAATACGCTGCTTTTTCAGATCTTGGATAACTCCTCAGCTCAGCAGCATGGTGTATATCTCCACAGTTCTTCTCTGGTTGAAATCAGTCAATGAATGGCTTAAAAGGTACATAAGTGAAAAAAAAAAAAAAGGAAAACCTGTTGAGCAAGATTTTTCTCTACAGGAGAGCAGGCTAACAATATAAAACTTGACATGGTCATGTGGGTGAAAGTACTTCTCCCTCCATCCACCACTTTCCTAGCTAAGGAAATGTACTCATTTCTTTGCTCTTTGTATCAACACACACGATTTAGGTCTAGAAATAAATGTATAGCATCCAACTGCATGAAAAATATTTTCCTGAAGGTGATTGCAAGACACAAATGGAGAGAATGCTTATGTACTTTACTTGGAAGATTAGGGCTTTTCTGGCTATCTGCTGTTGTTTTCACACCCCTTATGCAAGTTTTGTTTCCTGCAGTGTGTGTGTGATTGTATCCCAGGCAGACACTGAGTATTCAATGCTCTAATCTCAGAAATGGTCAATTGGCTTTGCTGACATTTGCAATGGGTTTGATCCATGGCTTCCTCAGTAACCAGTGCAACTAAGGAAGTGGACATTACAAAGTATTCCACACGTGTTTTCCACGTAAGAGTTGGAGGGGGAGTAGTTCTTCCTGCTTCCGGGAGCTCAGGGAAAACCGGGGAACCTGGGCGGTCCCGTGTCTCTGTTGGTGTTTTCCTGGCTCAGGACATTGGTGAGATTGTATTGTTGCCTGTTCTTCTCCTTTCTTGAAGTTTTTAATTGTATTCATTTGTTTCATTTGTTCTGTTTTGGTTTCATCCCGTCTTGTTTCTTGTTGCCTATTCCCTTCCCCCTTTTTCCCTTTTCCCCTGGGGTGAGGTCCACATAGTGTGTAAATTGCATACGTGTTTGTGGATGTTAGAAAATATAATTCCTTTTTAAGTCAGTTCAGTTTCTTTTGAGTTCTTTTCTTTGCAGTTTTTTTTTCCTTGCTGAGAAGGCTCTGGGAGGAGGGAGGAAGGCAGTCCAGGGTTGGTAAAAAACTAGGCCAAACACATTAGTACACATTCGTACTTAAACTGCTTGATCTAGTTGCTGCCAAACAATCTGTGAACAGCCCTTGAAAGCTATCATAAATTAGATACACTTCTAAGTGCAGTTTTATAACGCCATAGTGTAATACAAAAATACTACCTAAAATGCTAGCACATGATATTACAATAAATTCAATGACACAAAGAGAAATTGCTTTTAACCCACAAAACCCAGTAGTATAACCCAGCACCCTGGGGCACAAACACAAAGGGATTTGTTAGCCCCTGTGCTGAGCCCCACATGGTTCCCCCAAGTCCAAAGCAAAAGGAGGTGGTAAACCTGTTAGTGCAGATGACGGTCGTAGTCTGGTGAAGAGTGGTGGTCTCCTCTTGTCAAGGTTCTGATCCTCCTCTGGATGCGATGAATGATTCTCCAAGTCCCCAAAACCCCCAAGATTATATCCCCTCAGGTCCAGGTGGGACTGCCCAGTACCTCCCCCAGGGCAGGAAATTATACACTGAGTAATCTCACACTATGAGTCATAGGGTATTGATGGCCCATTAGCAGACATGACACCTCAAGCTGGGTGTGGAGGTGCTAACAACTTTCTAGAGGGGAGTTATCACAGCTCTTATCTCACAGGTGTCTTTCACACTCAGCTCACATTTTGAGGGGTCTGGTGTGTCCTGGGCAGCTGCTGCAAATGGTCCATTGTTAACAGTTCTTGGGAAATGAATAGAGGGTGTAGAATACATAGCTTTGGTCACCCCCACACAGTGATAAACTGGTCCCATCTGCTGAACTAGGACAGCATTGTGAGTACCATTACTGCTAGAACGTCAAAGTAAAATCTATTAGTTAGTGTAAGTGCACAAATTCGAATTGCCCTGAACAATAACACAGTAACTTTTTCAACCCTTTCTGTAGCTGTTACTGCTTTGGCTGAAGTTATAAACTTGGTTTTTTTCAAGACAACCTCTTGTTTTATGTGACAGCGGCCCTCTACATTCCAGAAATAGCAAGTGCCGGCAATTTCCTTTGTACTGGGATCATCTCTGTTCCGCACTTCTGAGGTCACTGTCCAAGGTTCCTACATAGCATGTTTCTAAGCTCAGGTCTCCAGTCTTCAAATATTAGCTTTGATGCTCAAGAAGAGTTAATTTTTAATTATTTTTTAAGTAGTAGATACGAAATATCAGTATTAACAATTGCAACAGGTCAAGTTATCCTAAATGACGTCTTCTAAATCCCAATAGTGACTTAATTGGTCAAGATTTTGTCAGTATTTGAAGTCTTGACCAATCTGTGAAAAACTATACATTTTGTGCTTTTAAATTGTATTGCTTCCCCTGCAGTGGAGATACTTTTTTTCCTACTGAAAATTGAGTCTTTTTCAGTAATTACTGTAGTTCAGGAAATGGCACTTAAGGAAAAATTGTCAAAATCTTAAGACCTGAAGTTCAACAATAATGGTTTGAATCAACTAATAGTTCCTTTTAATTTGAGGACTTACATTCTAAGTAGAAAAAATGCTCTTACTTTCAGCCTAGCATTACAGTCAAGCACATTTTTTTTCATAATTTGGCATAGTAATTTTTCACCTTGAACAAATGCAAAATCATCTGTTCTGTGCATTTACATGATCCAGATTAAACTATGTATATGAGTATCTTTCTTTTAAGTCTTCTTATAATTTATTCAAGTTTCTCTGTAAGCATCAAACTTCGTTAGCAAATTGTACCTCTGCAGCAAAAGAACGCCTCAGTATATAGTTGGAGCCTGTTGTGAGATGCAGCTTACTGTGTGTAATTGCATTCTGTCATAATGGCACTTGATCTAGGCAGTTGATTGAGACCACAAAACTGTCACACAGGCCTTCAATTGCAGTGCTGGGGGGAGTGGGACGGTCCCCACCTGTCCTCCAGAGCCAGAGATTGCTGAGACAGAGATCTAGTTGGTCCGGAGGCAAGAGGTGAAAACAGTTTATTGCAAAATTCACAAGGCTTTTATGGGGTCCCAGGGAGGAACAAGCTGGAATTGGAACTGGATTGGGTAAGGGCTTGGGCTGAAGGAAGGGATTTAGGTGCCAACTAGCCAATGCAAAAACAGGAGGAACCACCGCCAATAGAAAATCAGGGATTGGGGATAGACAGCTGCTATAACCAATGGCTGTATGACAGGGGCAGAAACTGGCAGCAGCAGCAGCCATGCTGCTGTGAGCTGCTCTGGGGCCATGAGGCAGGGGGATCCCAAACACAGGGCTGCCCTGGCTTGGACTGGTGGGGGCAAGCCCAGACTGGTCCCAGACCAGTGGAGGCATGCCCAGGAATGCTCCTGCGGCTGCTGCCATGGCAGTGCAGGGGGAGTGGGGGTGGGACCACCCAGTGCCCCGGGTGGGACTGGCCCAGTCCCAGAGGTCCCCTGGGTGGAGCCACACATGGCCCAGGAAGAAACAATGCTGGTGCTTGATGACTCCTTTGAAGAACAAAAACCTGCAGGAGACACAGGGGAAGACAGGGCAGGGGGTGGCAACTCAGCAGGAAGGTGATAACGAGCAGGGAGAGGGGTACAGGAGCTTTCTGAACTGAAAACCATACAGAGAAAATGCATTAACTTTAAAACTCCAACATGTATGCGGCTAGCAGAATTCGGGGTGCCTTTTAGCACTGTCCTTCTCTGAGGCCCACAATCAAAGCTTGTTCTTTGCATACCTCATAGTCTGGTGTGTTTCCCACATTCAATCAGCTGTTGGGCAGTAGCAACTTTGCATTCTGCAAGCTAAAAAAGATTTCAACCACTTATTCTACATTTGTACATGTCTTTCTTCCAAGCAGTTTGCTAACTCTCTTTTTCCATCCAAAGCTCAAAACTGATGTTATGTACACCCCTCGGATAATTTTCTTCTGTGATCTGTTTTCCTGTTGAAAAAAAAAAGCAGTTAAATACTGGAAGAAGCTAGATAGAGAAATTCTGAAATACCCTTTACGGGAGACATAGGACAGGCTTAATGCAAATCCAAATGATTATGTAAGGATGCTTTTTCTTGCCTCTGTGCTATGGAAGGGACAAGATACCATCTTGATCTTTGAAGCTCTCCCTTTACAGGTCTATTGTAGTTTTTGTTGCAGAGTACATATTTGATATTGCCTCACTTATCAATTCTCTCTGCTATGTACTTGTTGTGCTGGTTTAAATGTAAACCTGCAGGAGAAACAAACTCAAAACGAAAGAGATTCAGAGAGTCAGAGTTACAATTTAATAACAATATTACAATAAATGCAATGGCACAAAGAGAAATTGGTTTTAACCCACAAACCCAGAAGTATAACCCAGGATCCTGGGGCACAAACACAAAGGGGTTTGTTAGCCCCTGTGCTGAGACCCACGTGGTTCCCCCAAATCCAAAGCAAATGGAAGTGAAAAAAACCTGTTGGTGCAGATGACGGTTGCAGTCTGGTGAAGAGTGGTGGTCGCAGTCTGGTCAAGAGTGCTGGTCTCCTCCTGTCAAGGTTCTGATCCTTTTTGGGATCTGACAAGTGGTTCCCCAAGGTCTTCAAACCCCAAGATTATGTACCATCAGGTCCAGGTGGGAGCACCCAGTCCCCCCCCCAGGGTGGGGAGTTACACAATGGGTGATCTGACTCTGTGAGTCATGGGGTATTTGGAATCATTGATGGCCCATTAGCAGACATGCCCCCTCAGGCTGGGTGTGAAGGTGCTAACAACTTCCTGGAGAGGAGTTAGCACAGCTCTTATCTCACAGGCTTCATTAACACCTAGCCTAAATCCTGAGGAGTTGGGTGTGCCCTGGGCAGCTGCTGCAAATGGTCCATTGTTACCAGTTCTTGGGAAATTAATAGCAGGTGTATGATTTAGTTTTGGTCACCCCACACACAGTGATAAACTGGTCCCACCTGCTGAACTAGGACACTTGTGAAAATACAAAACACGGAGACGAAAGTATGATGGTTTAGAGGAATTGTTCAGTAGTTTGAGTGTCTTCTGAACAGAGATATTTTGATGTCTCTGGCCTGTCAATAGGGAGTGCAGGCCTCTCAGGTGTCTGACAATGTCACTCTGTGCTGCTAAGTTCCTGAGGGCTAGCTTTTGTTTAGTTCTTCCTCCTTGCTAGGCTGGCTGACCTCAGGGCTATACTAATCTCTGTATTACAAATTAAGTAGTAACAATCCTGAAACATTCTGGCCTTTTACACTTATTATTGTATGCCATAATATGAAGTAAATCCTGACTCTAATAATAGTGGTTTTATTTCTCAGCAGACCAGTTCCACCATTCATTGATGGGTTTAAAATATTCTTTCCTTTCTTGTAAATAGCTCTTGATACCATATACCCCTTCTAAATCTCTTCATCTTTAGGACTTCCACTATTGTTTGCAGTTGTAATAAAGGCTACTAAAATCTTGTAGAATAAAATTGCTCTTTTCATGAAGCACTGCAGCTCTGTCTTTATTTGTCCTGTTGGTGTCACTTAGCAGTTGACAGAGCTGCAAATACCAGTGGAGTTAGTGGAGCAGGTAGCTAATTCAGCTTAATATGGCAGGGTATTCTCAGCTATTCAGGTTTTTGTTTTATCACCATTAACTTGCATTTTGTGCCCTGGACTTGATCAAGAAAACTGACGTATAGTTGGAGCGTAGTACCAGTCTAATATCAGCCTTCACCAAGACCTGTGTGAGCCGCTCTGAGTAAAGCAGAGACACATTTGCAGCTATTGCTATATCCTGCAGCTGCAATATCTTTCCATCAGTAGTCATGGTTTTGTTTTCAAGCATAGGTACCTACTGTTAGAAAATTGTGTGAGAGAAAGGTGACTTTGCACAGTTTGTAAGCATTGATGACTCTGTGATATCTTCCACATCTGCTGAAGGGCTTGAAAACTATCCCCTTTATGTAGATGCCAAACCTGTGGCTGTTTTGATGATGTATGTTCATGCACTATGTGTTATTGTTAGAACTCCTAGTGTCTACACATGTCCTCAGATTTTCCTGGTGTTATGGAGGAGAAATGCTACTGGTATGAAGTTTTATTTTTCTTTCTTCCATAGAATTTGTACAGTGTTAATGCTCAACTATTAGGTTAACTGTCTCAGGTATTAGTACAGGTACAATAACTGATGAAATAACTAATTTAAATTCTTCATAAAAAGTGGTTTTCACAAAGGATTGTTTTGTATTATGTTTAATAGAAATGTTGGCATATATGTCTGTGTATAGACACTTCCATTAAGTGTGGTAATGTGTTCATTTCCTCAGCCAGCCTGCTTTATATAAAAGGTGCTGTCAGTTCAAAAATAAGGGGTTTGCTTTACCTGTGGGTTGTTTCAGATGCTGTTTCAGTATTTCTTTTGGCATGTTGCCCAGCTGTGCTAATGACCCAATGGGTGAGCAAGAAGCCCCTCCTTGCCTTTCCCACTGATGGTAGTGTTGCTGGGCCCAGCATTCGGGACCCTCACTCTCCTGGAGATTTCTGCTGCCTGGCATTGCTCTCCAGATGCCTTATGACACCACTTGTTCCTGTCTCTGATTTTGATAGCACGCACAGATTCTGCTCCGTCTTTTGTATGGCACCAGCATACTGCCTTATGCTCTGCTGTTTCGCAGCTGTTGGATTTGAATGTATTTCCAGACACAGGTAATTTAGTTCATACACATTCTTACAGTTATAGCCCTGGTCTAATTAGGTGCATATAGTTCTTCTTTGCTGACCCCTTTCTCTAAGGGAGAAAATTACTTCAGTCTGCATTGAAGTTAAGGTAAACCAAAATGCAGAATGAGATTTAGGGTGGAGGAGAGGGGGAAGATATAGGCAATTGCTTTTCCTTGGAAAGCTATTGTACTTCATGCATTATCTACAAGAACATTTAGTGGTCCTGAGTAGGAACTACATATGTTTAAGAGATGGTGAAGTCAAAATATTTGTGCAGATGGATCAGTTCAGAATTCCCTCATACTCTGTTGGCCAGAACACTGCCAAAACCTGCTAGCTGGAACAGAAAAACTTAGGTTTCAGAGTAAGGCAACATATGGATAATAAATACCTATTTTTATGATGCCTGCTTCTCAAGGCTGCCATCCCTCTTCTAGGTAAGAGTTTGAGTCACATTTGAACTCTTAAGAGCCAAAAAATGCCAAAGTAATTACCAGCAATGCTGTCTGCTTGTGTTGTTATAAAAATAACAAGCTTTGTGATATCAATGAAGGACAGAGATTCAGCTAGCAAATTAATCTTGTGTCCTTAGTTATTTTTAACTGCTTGGATCTCATAGCTTGCCACCATCTTTAAAATTTGAAGTCTTCTATGTTTGTGTGATGAAGCTTTTACTTGTGGGGAACAGAACAGTATAAGGGGAAGTGTTAGAGACTCAAACGGTTAATGATTTATGCATTATAGGAGACTTTTGCAGGCTTTTGACTTTTGCATTATACCTTTGATGGGCAGTTGGGGCCCATCCCTCCCTCCAGTGCTGGAGGTGTCAAGCCCTGAAGAGGCAGGAAGAGCTGAGTTTACCCTGCCCTCCACATGAACTCTGCGCCAATCATCAAAGGTGGGGAAAATATTGGGGGTTCATGGCCCGGCCAGTGACACTACTCCATGGAAACAATTTCCCACCTCAGGGGAGGTGCAAAAGCATGCTGAGGGTATCTGTATTGACTGGTGACTTTGGGGGTTTGGGGTTCTGTTCTTTGCCCCCACCGCCTGCAAATTGAGACCATTGCCTTCAGGATTACTCAGTTGCATTGCTGGATCCAGTGGGCGGTGATTATATAAGCTTTTTCATTCTCATCTTTTCTTTTTCCTTACTCTCCCTTACTCTTACCTTGTCTTTCTCTCCCCCATGCATTTTTCCCCCCTCACAAAGGTTATTTCTATGTCACATTGTTATATGACCTGTTGATACAAAATTGTTAAAATAAACCCTACCTATATATATTTTCAAACACCGATTATTCAGTGTCATTTCACTCTAATCCACCCCAAGGGAATTATTGATAAGAACCTAGGTTACCCTCCTCCCCTTTTTCTGGGGCAGGTCGTAACAGGAAGATAAGAGGAGCATCAGATGCACTCACTGTAGCGGTGTTTAATGTCCTAATGGTTTAAGAAGGCATGCAGTGTGTGGTACCTTTGTTCTTGTCTGTGGGTCAGAAGCTATGCACTGAATTATGACTGTGAATGCTTGTGTCTGAGCTTGATCCTAATATCAGGAAACACAAGCTAGTGTTTCAGTGAATGCAAGATCTTTTATTATGTGGAAATTAAACATCAATAGATGCAGAGCCACAAAGAAGCGTGGGAGGACACAGTGCTGCTTTTATGCATTCCCTGTATCCTCAAATGGTGTGTCCTTCAATGAAGGTTCTAGATGCAGTCCAAAGTCTGGTGGCAAGTTGTAATTTTTTAATATAAATTAAAAAAAAAAAATGAAACTTGTGTTTATGAACTCCAGATGAGTAATGCTGAAAAAATCTGAATCACTTGCACAGCCTCTGAGTGTTTTTCTTAGTGTTGCTAGAAGTAATTGTATAGACTCTTCAGTCGACTGTTCAGTAGGAAATAGAAGCTGCTGCTTGTCTCCTCTTAGTGACGGTGAGACAGTTAAGCTGGCCTTGCAGAGGAAAAGCCCTATAAAATAAACTAATTATTTTTCTTCCTGTGATAAGGGCTAATTCTGACATCATGATGTCCTGATGCCGAGCCTGATGCATTTTTCCTTAGGCTAAACCACTAAAAGTCTCTTTTAGGTATCTGATCCATTTGTCTGCTTCTGGGTACGACTGAAGGTTACAGCAAATGCACAGAAACCTTGAGCTGCAGTAATAAGCTCTTCAGCAAATCACAAGATTTGGTGGCTAATAACTTTTCCAAATCTACATGGATTTCCATAGAAATGGGGAAAAAAAATCTCTGTGTGAAATTATGATCTTATGATTTTTCTACCCCTCATATATGAGGTCATTGGAGTTTGTGTTAATAAGCTGGAAATACTTAACTAGGAACATAGCTTATCTGTGCTTCTCTGTTCTCTCAAAAGCAGCAGGAACATTTAAAAAACTGTTGAAAGGTAGAGTTTATAAAAATGGTATGCTCTGTAAATCTCTCTGGTTTAGTTTGGATGTTCTGAAATAAAACACTAAATAAAAATAATAATTTTGAGCAGTGTTAGAATAAATGTACATGGACAAGTGTATGCTGGTGGCATCAGCTGCAAAAGCATAAAAAATCATTCCTTTTCAGCTGGAGATCACTGTCTGCATAACTGAGAGCCAGTATAGATTCATCAAGGCAAACTCATGCTTGGCCAGCCTCTTAGTTATTTCATTGTAGAAGCCTTACCTGACAGATGTGGGAGAATGGGAAAAGGGACCTCCGAGGAGGACAGTGCTGGAAAGCAGCCTGGACCAAACTAGCTGCATATATGACGCGCTTTTATTGTTGGAGTTTAAAAGTTATGCATTTTACTGTATGGCTTTTGGGTCAGAAAGTTTTCTGTATTTCCCTGCGTGGTTGTTAACCCCTTCTGTGTATTCCCCCTGCAACTTTGTCCCCGATGAGTTATCGTGACGCTTAGGCAGAGGGGTGGTTTCCCGGGCCAAGGCTGTGCCGCCCAGGGTATTGTCCCTGCCTTGTGCTGTGGCAGCTGCTGCTGCCGCATGACAGTGGCCGGGAACCAACAGGGTAACCCCCAGCAGGTCTGGGCCAGGGCAGCCCTGTTTCAGGACCGCTCTGCCTCGAATTGCCAATGCAGCCACCAGCGCTGCCCCTGCCCCTTCTGTCTGTTTCTTCCTCTGCCCCAAGCACTGGGTTCCTTTTGGTTAGTTCTCCTGTCATTTGACGAGTTGTTCCCCATTGGCTATCTGGTTGTCAGTTACCCACTCCATCCCTACCCTCACCCAATCACGTCCAATTTCCAGAACCTTCCCCTCAGAACCTTCTAAGTATCTGTGAGTTTCTTCAATAAATATTCAGTTTTGTGCCTTCATTCCACTGGGTGCAGAGTGGATCATTATTTCACTGATCAATGCTCATCAAATTGGTCCCTGAACAGGGTTCCTGGCACAGAAGCTTTTTTCCATGAAGAAAATTCACCAAAGGTCATCAGGCTCAGGCAACAAAGTGGTTTTAGCTCCCCGTTCAGACAGCTATCCAGAGCTAAGCACCTGGGACATTTTCATCGACCTTCCCGCTGGACTGAGGTAGGCCTGCAGCTTGCAGTCACATTCTCCTTTTTTGTCATCCAAGCCATGGGCGTACGCCTCTCCAAGCAAGAGTGAGAGTGCTACATCTGCCTGAAAAACCTCATTTATTTCCATGGACACCCCCTTGATAAACACATCCTGAAAGCCCTTGTAAAATGGGTTTCAAAAAGTAATTGGGCCATCCCACACGATATTACCCACACAGAATTGGATAAACTGAGATTAAAATTATGGCAAGCCACTTGCTATCATGATCCGCTAGTGTCGCAAGCGACTGTGCTGTGGCATTTGATCCTGAGCACTCTTATCAAAGTTAGAAAAAGGAAAATCAAATGTTTATGAGGAAGAGACCTCTCATAGCTGTGGTTGAAGCACGCGAACAGTGTAGGGAAAAGAAAAAGGGCAATAAAACATTTTCAGCATTGTCATGCGCACCCAGTCCATCCACACTGACCCAAGATGGCAGTTCCCACCCCAAAAGCCCTTCCTCATCCTCACAAAGGCAAAATGGCTACATTTTGCACCCAAGTGATTCGGCTCCCCTCCTAAATGCGGTGCAAGGGGACCACTGAAGTCCTGCGGTGTCAAATGACAGCCGTTCTGTACAAGACAGCAGTACTGATGGTGGTCCACCAGAGGGCGCTGCTTAGCTCCCCGTACAGCAGCTTGGCGGCCCCTGTGCCCAGGGGGGTGGGCCATCCCTGCATGCTCCACCCACTTCTGGCTTTCTGGAAGTGGGAATCTGCCAAGATGGCAGCGCCCATGGACTAGCTCTTACTGGAGCTGGTGCCTGTCAGAGCCATTGGGCTCACACTAAGCAGCAGGCTGGGACTGTGGACAATTTAGACTTCCTTGAGGCTTTCCCTGTTTTTCACCAACTGAACAGTCCACCAGTATGGGAACCAATACCTTTGCCAGTTCTCAAAGATGTGAAAAAGGCTGTAAGCAATTATGGAATCAACTCCCCTTATGTGACTGGAATTGTAAACTCTTTATTTTTGGCATATGCCCTTACTCCAAATGATACCAAAACACTAGTGAAGGGCTTGCTGAGCCCTATGCAAGTGGCACTATTCAAAAGTGAATGGAAAGCTCTCATGAGAAAGCATGCAGAGGATTCCTTTTCCACCACTGGTCCTAGTTCTGGACTCAGTTAATTTGTTATTTGGAGACGGGACATATGTATCTAATCTAGCCCAGTCTAGAATTCCTTTAAATGAATTAATCAAAAAATTGGGCTCTCCAAGCCATGAATACCATTGCTGAGGTATCGGTGTGCAACCCCCTCATTTACTAAGATCCAGCAAGGTCCCTCTGAGCTGTTTTTACAGTTTGCTGAATGACTGAAAGAGGCTGTTGCACAGCAGATTAAGAATGCTGAGGCTCAAGAAGTATCTTTCCTAAAACTAGTAAATGAACAATTAAATGAGGATTGCCAAAATATTTTAAAATCACTCAAAGATCCATCTCCAATGGAGATGGTGAAAGCATGTCATAATGCAGGGTCACACATGCCCAAGAAATCTCTGTTAGCCAAATCCTTGATAGCGCTGCAGCCAAAGAATGCCACCTATCATCCCTGCAAGCAGCCTGGACATTTTAAAAGGGACTGTTCTTCACTCAAAAAAAAGGCGCCTACTATTCCACTGAGCATGTGCCCCAAATGCAGGGAATCCCCAAAGCCCTCACAGACAGTCTATCCATGGGAAGACTGAAAATGCTAGTCTGCACCTGCATGAAAGCAAAAAGACACTTATAGCCAAAACATATCATCAGTTCCTGATCCATTGTTAATACATTTTAATACTGACTCTAAAAGGAGTTAAACTTTTTTTCTTTTTTACAGGCAAAAGAATTCAGAACTGTGAATGAAGAAACCTGGTTTTTTGGATTATGGTTTGTTTTCCTGGTAACTGTTGATGTTGTGTTAGCATGGTCATATACCTTAACCCCTCTCTGTTTTAAGCATATGTTTTACAGCTTTACCAGTCGTTATGTCTGCAAGGTGATCCCCATCCACAGCATCTTCATCCTGATCCACACTGTCACCACATAGCAGCCTTCTCATATGCTTCCTTGTCTCCCCTTTTAGTCCAGATATATTTTCATTAAAAAGGAGGAAATGTGAGAGAACGTGAAAATGGACCTACGAGGAGGACGGTGCTGGGAAGCAGTCTGGATCAGACTAGCTGCATATATGAGACACTTTTATTGTTGGAGTTTAAAAGTTATGCATTTTACTGTATGGTTTTTGGGTCAGAAAGTTTTCTGTATTCCCCTGCATGGTTGTTAACCCCTTCTGTGTATTCCCCCTGCAACTTTGTCCCCGATGAGTTACCGCACTGCTTAGGCACAGGGGCAGTTTCCTGGGCCGGGGCTGTGCTGCCCAGGGGATCATTCCTGCCTTGTGCTGCCACTGCAGCTGCTGTGGCAGCTGCTGCTGCCACACGGCAGTGGCCGGGACCCGCCAGGGTAACCCCCAGCAGGTCTGGGCCAGGGCAGCCCTGTTTCAGGACCGCTCTGCCTCGAATTGCCAATGCAGCCACCAGCGCTGCCCCTGCCCCTTCTGTCTGTTTCTTCCTCTGCCCCAAGCACTGGGTTCCTTTTGGTTAGTTCTCCTGTCATTTGACAAGTTGTTCCCGATTGGCTATCTGGTTGTCAGTTACCCACTCCATCCCTACCCTCACCCAATCACGTCCAATTTCCAGAACCTTCCCCTCAGAACCTTCTAAGTATCTGTGAGTTTCTTCAATAAATATTCAGTTTTGTGCCTTCATTCCACTGGGTGCAGAGTGGATCATTATTTCACCAGTCAATGCTCATCAGGCAGATAAGGGGAAAACAATGGTTATTGCCTTGACCTCAGTAAGGCTTTGGACACTGTCTCTCATAATGTCCTTGTAGAGAATCTGCTAACTAGGGACTGGATAAGCAAAAGATGAAGTGAATTGAAAACTGACTGAATGGCTGCACTCAGAGTGAGAAGGTCAGTTGCACAAAGCCCAGTTGGAGGCCAGTAACTAGAGGTGTAACCCAAGGATCAGTACTGGGTCCAGTCCTGTTTAACATCTTCATAATGATCTGGGTGGTGGCACCGAGTGTATCCTCAGCAAGTTTTCTAATGACACAAAACTTGGAGGAGTGTCTGATAGGTCAGATGATCTTGGTGCCATCTAGAGGGACCTCAAAAGGCTGGAAAAATGAGCTGACAGGGATCTCATAAAGTTCAGCAAGTGGAAGTGTGCATGAGGAAGAACCAATTCCATGGAAACCTCCCAGCTGTAAAATACATTTGTAGATAAGAACCTAGCGGTCCTGGCAGGCACCAGGTTGACTATGAGCTGGAAGTGTGCCTTGCTGCAAAGGAGGCTAATGGTATCCTGAGCTCCACTAGCAGCACTGCATTGCTAGCAGGCCAAGTCAGGCGATCCTTTCCCTCCACTCAGCACCGTGAGGCCACACTTTTTGGGTACTGTGTCTAATTCAGGCCTGTCCAGTACAGGACAGATAGGGAGCTATGGAGAGAGTCCATTGAAAATGATTGAGTGACTCAAGTACTTCTATGAGGAAAGGTTGAGAGAGCTGGGGCTGTTTAGCCTGGATAAGGCTTTGAGGGGATTCTAAAGTTTTTGCAAATATCTGGAGGGAGGATATAAAGACTTTGCCAGGTGGTGCCCAGTGACAGGCCAGCAGGCAATGGGCACAAACTGAAAGGCTGGAGGTTCCCTTTAAACATCAGAATGCTTTCTCACTGTGTGAGTGATCATACACTGGCATAGGTTGTTCAAGAAGGTCCTTGGAGGTAGTGGATCGGTCTGGACATGGTCCTTGGGAACAAGCTTCAGGTTGCCCCACTTGAGCTGGGGGTAGACAAAGTGATAAGGCAGATAAAGTCCCTTCCAACCTCAGCCATTCTGTGGATTTATTGTCCATAGTTCATTTTGGTGCAAAATTAAATCATTTCATTTGCATCACCTTTGCAGTGAAATCAAAAGGTCGGGTCCCATGTTGTGGGCCCTTTAGGACTGACTTCCCCTCCTATGCACAAGTGCTCATTTCTGTTCAGTTTCCAATGATACTGTATCCTGACACTGCTGAGGGCTCAGCCATTCCCGTCGCCGCATTCTAAGTGGGATATTTGGAATGACGTGGTGTGCTGGTTTAAAGGTAAACTGGCAGGAGAAATAAAGCCAGAGATTACAAGTCAGAGTTATAATTTAAGAAAAAGATTACAATAAATACAATGATACAGAAAAAAAATTTGGTTTTAACCCACAAAAGCAGATGTATAACCCAGCACCTTGAGGCACGAACAGAACGGTGTTCTTTAGCCTCTATGCTGAGTGGTGCATGTTCTCCCTGAGTGTAAAGTAAAAGGAAAAGAAAACCTGTTGGTGAGGATGATGGTAGCAGTCATATCAAGAGTGACAGACGCAGTCTTGTTCAGGTTCTGGTCCTCCTCTGGGTATGACAGGTGGTACCAGAAGTGCCAAACCCCCAAGATTATATATGCTCAGCTTCAGGTGGGAATGGCCAGTATCTCCCCTAGGGCAGGGAGTTTCACAATGGATGATTAAACTCTGTGAGTCATGGGATAGTTTTGGAATTTTTGATGGTCTAGGTCTTTGCAAATGCCTATTGTGCCAGTGCCTAATAGCCCATTAGCAGACATGACCCATCAGGCTGATGCCTCCGCGGAGGGAAGTTATCACAGCTGAGTCACTGAGGTGAAGACAGAAACATTCTCATGCTTCACAGGGTTCTTTAACTCCCACCTTGTAGCCTATGGTGTCAGGTGTGCCCTGGGCAGCTGCAGCAAACAATCCAAACAGTCCATTATTAACAGTTCATGAGAAATGACTTAGAGGGTGTAGAATACACAGTTTTGGTTACACCCACACAGTGATAAACTGGTCCCAGCTGCTGAACTAGGACATTATCCACCCCTTATTCTATACCATCTATGTCATGCCAAAATCAATACCTTTTTTAACTATATACGTATGTATATAATGAAACATTACAGACAGTTCTTACTCAAAATTAGGTCCCCTTGTGGTATGCAACATGTTTCCCCATCTTTTTCATTACCCACCAAGTGCAACCAGGTCCTTGAGCAAAATCCATCCCTCGGATGAGCTTGCCTTTGCTTGAGGTGGGACTAATCCAAACAGTCTTTCCTAACATACCCCTCATATCCACCACAGGGACATTATCTTGGTCTACAGTATGCAAGCGTTCTGATTGGGCAGGGCCAGCTTGATTGATGGAATCTTGAGTGTTGACCAACCAGGTGGCCTTTCTCAAATGCAGTGGTTGAAAGTCCCCTCGCCCAGTGCCTTCAAGGTGGTGTTCAGCAGTCCATTGCACCGTTGAACTTTCCCCACAGCTGGTGCGCGATAGGGGATATGATACAACCACTTTGTTTCTGCAGGGTACCTTCTGCGTCTGGAGATGCAATCTGCAACAGTATGATGGGTTCTCCTGGTCCTGGAGTTTATTCCGTTACCTCAGAGAAAATGTGTTCCCCCGTTTCCCTATGCCACATGGTCCCCTGAGAGCCCAAGGACACACAGAGACCACTGGAGAAGGAGGAGAGAGAGAGTTTATTGCTGCTGGTCAGGGGTTTATATGGACCTTGGAGGGATCCAAAACCCACCAATAGGAAACAAGAAGGAGGTTGGCTTTGGGCCAATAGGAATCAGGGGATTTACATTCAATAGGAAGAGGGTCAGGTAACATGCATGTCGCAACCTTCCTCCAGATCCCTGAGATAACAAGGTACCTCAAGATATTCTGAGAAGGAGAAGCAGTGACTTTGCAAAAAGACATTTAAACAATCCTTTGGTACATTTAAACATTAAAAACATCAGTTAAAGCATTAGAGGCAGCTTCTTCATTTTCTTCACAAGTCCATTTCTGGTAGGATTTTCTCCATTCCAAATATTGTAAATCAATCCTCACATCACTTAATGCCTTGCTCTCTAGGCCAGATGTCTATAAGGCTATTCTTGAAATGGGTGCCATTGTCAGACCTAATTTTCTCCAGGGTTCTGTGTTGTCACAGGACTTGCTTTTGAAGGCCCTGGATGGTATTCTGGGCAGTGGCATGAGGCACAGGATGTGTCTCCAGCCACCTCATGGTTGCTTCTACCATGGTCAGCATGCAGCACTTGCTTTGGCGGCCTTGGAGAAGTGTGATGGAGTCAACTTACCAGGCTTCCCCATATCAGCGGATGGTAAGTCCACTGATACAGTGGAAGGGGATTCCTGCTTCAAGGAGCAAGGCTAGCAGAGCAATGATAGAAGCTCCCTAGGATCAAGCTCCTTCGAAGTTCAGGGCGGCTCCTCCCGCTCTCGACCCAGCGACCACCCTCCCTGAAAGGAGTCCACACGAGCCAAGAGTCCACGCAGAGAAGCAAGTTTATTGGTGTGCACTGGCTTATATAAGGTCACATGGGACTTTCTAGAACTTGGGCGGGGAGATGGGAGGAGCGAGACACCTCACTGGGTGATGAGTTAGCCAGGAGGAGGAGTAAAGGAGGAGCAGAGAAGGAACCAATAAGAAAACTGTGACCAAATAGGGAAAATGGTGCACTGCAGTAAACCAGGGCCAGTCTGGAACAGGTTGGCGGGAAAATGCCCTAAGGGTTTGTTGGAAGAAGAAACTTGGATAGGGATAACTAAGGGAAAATTACTAGGGTAGACATATTGGGGACATAACATTCAAACCAGGGAAACATCAATGTAGCTTCTAAAGCCACCATAGTCCTGGTTTAATTGCTGCAAAGTCTGTTTGTTCAAAGGAGTAGGATCTTGAATCTCTGCATCCTCGACAACCCATTGCTTATAATAGCGTTGCCATTTTATAAATTCTTCATCCTGTTGATCTCTTCCGACATCCTGTATTTCAACCACTGTCCACCATACCATAGAGGCTTTACCCCCTCAGCCTGTTTGATGGCAGCATGTCTCACAGTCAGGGTAACCTGTGAGACACTGTCCATGGTTAGATCCACCCCTCAGTCATGAGCTCATCTGTATGTCGCATCTCTCCCTTGATGACTAAGGCATCATGGGCCAGTCAAGCTAGAAATATTCTCCCTTGTGCTGCCAATCCAGATCTACCTGAGATACATTAATCCTGGCAGCTCGATCCACCTGCACATTGTTACAATGCTCTTCATTAGCCTAACTCTTGGGTACATAAGCATCTACATTATGGACCTTCACACTCAGCTTCTCTACTCTGGCAGTGATGTCTTGCCACATATCAACCACCCAGATGGGTTTCCCTTTGTGCTGCCAGTTGGCCTTTCCTCCACTGATCCAGCCATCTCCACAGATCACTGGGATGTGTCCAGACAACCTTTTTCTAAGGTGAAGCCTTACTAGATGAGTCCAGTTTGCTACAGAGAAGCACAGCTATGTGTATTCTGTCAGGAATTACTTTCCGAGGGAATGTCTATTTCAGACATTAAAGTACCATCATGCTAGAAGCCGTATAGCGTTGTGTGTTTTGGGGTTTTGGTGACAGTTATTTTTTGTGATCAGAAATAATTTTTCTGGTTGTGCAGCACAGGAATACAAAGGGAGAACAGCTTATACTTCAGTAAGGCAGGTCTCTTGGGAAGGGGACTTTTGATTATGTTGGATAGAACAAACATCACAGAGGTCAAGTTATATTTTAAATCAGGTATCAGGCTTTTGAAAAGTTAGTAGTAGGATCTCCTACTTTGGGCAGGGAGCCTGCCCAAAGTCTTATTTTTCTGTACTTGGGACGTGTTTCTAAATGTGATTTTTTTTCCTTGCTTTAGTGCTGTTATCTGGTCATTTTCCTTATGTCTTGAGCAAAGTTAGTGTTTGTACCACAGGCTTGAAAAATTATCAGAGTCCAGTATGCTCTGACCAGTTCCTTTTAGATATTCCATGTGTAGAATGTTAAATGTTTAATATCAGATTTATTTATTTTGGAGGTACTTGTGACATGGGATTTCTGATTTTGTGGAGCAATACAAAGCATACTGAAATCACAGTGCAAATGTACATTATGCTTGGCAAAATACATCAATGGCAGTGTACAGTTCTATCACAATACCAAGCTGATTCCCATTACAAGTCTATAATAAGCTCACCATTGCAACACTGGCCATCCTCTCTCTCTGGGAAGGAACCTGTGGGTTGACAATAGCTCAGGCCCATTGCTGTGTTCAAAATTATTTTGCTAGTTGTTCAGTTTTTATGCTCTGTATCAGGTTAAGCCAGTTGCTTACTGTGCTCATGCTGGTCTGACAAGCTCAGGGAGACATTCACACTCTTTAATGAACTAAGTGGGAGAAACATTTACACCATCAGTAGATCCACTCAGCTGTTGATAGAACAACACTTACCATCTAAAACAAAGGCCAACCTCTGGTTCTCTTTGTGTTGAGATAAATACATGGCTTGCTTTGGAAAACTGTGGTCAGTCACAGAAGTACAAGTTGCTGATCAAGGTCCAGTTGCTCATGTGCTTTACAGACCCCTTTTTAAAAGGAAAAGTTCAGCTGCTGAGCTGTTAAGGTTTCTACTCTAGTTCAGTCAGCCTCAGCTTGTCTAAGTGACTTTCTTCTTTTGAAAGGGAAACAAACCAAGTTGGTCTTTCATCATATAAAATTATGTGTGATAAGGAACCTGGCAAGAGCAGCCAGTAAGAGCATTTCTGTCATATGTAGATACAGGCAGGTGAAATATGAAAGTCACATAATGAACATCAAAAGGAGTTGACTGATACTCTGCCTTGAGAAGGGCTGTTCACTGAAAAAATCACTATGCATGTCTTCATATACAGAAGTGTGTTTTGGTCAAGCATACATTTAGAATCTTTTATGTAGGGAGAGTGGCGAGTTTGGCTAAACTAGCTTTTTTCCTTGCATGAGTAATGTTACTTTGAACTATTCATTCCTTACATCTGTATGTTGCTTAGGCTGCCTTATTTGTAGAGTTTTAGTGTCATGGCAAAGAATGTCTACCTAGAAATTCTGGAGAAATGTCTGTTTGCATTTACCTTGATAGCCCTGTGGGAGAGTAGCTTGAGGGCTGCCTCAAGGGCTACCTTAACACTGCAGAGCTGCCCTAACACTGCATGGAATTTAGCACAAACAATGCTGTCTGATTCCTCAGTTAAAGGTATCTGCTAGTTTCTGTTTAAAGTCAGGAAAACCAGGGACTGGAGAGGTAACTGCAAACAGAATATATGAGGGTTCTGAGGTACAAGAGCCCAAACGTGCAAATCTTGCTGGGATGTTTCTACATCTTCTGAACAGAGAAAGAGATTTTTAGGTAGGTAATTAGTTCTGTATCTTCAGCCTGCCTGATCTACTATGTCATCCATGAAGAAGTCAGAGAGTAATGATAAAGCCTGCATGTCACCTGTCTTTTGCTGTGACATTCTAATTAATGCTCACATCTGACCTATTTTTCCTGTGTTGTCTGTTGCAGTGCTTGATGGACACAGCAGGGAACTAAACAATTTTAGAGGAAACCAATGTTAAGACCTAGAACTTCTACACAACTGGAAAAGCAGTTGTCACTGCCTTCCTGGTGCAAAATGGCATTTGGACCTGGTGTTTTCTGCCTGTTCCTATGGGCAATAACAGGTAGGA
Organism: Sakesphorus luctuosus; assembly: GCA_013396695.1. Classification (NCBI taxonomy): domain Eukaryota; kingdom Metazoa; phylum Chordata; class Aves; order Passeriformes; family Thamnophilidae; genus Sakesphorus; species Sakesphorus luctuosus. Next base: position 21,575 of record VWZD01003865.1, on the reverse strand, counting down.
TTTTACTTCTTGTGTGTCTGAGTCACCCAGAAAAGTGAAACAAATGCTCCCAGAGTGTGTATACAGCTGTGAATGAAATAGGAATAAGGCAAGAGCTGAGGAATCTTGTGACTCCTCAGTGCAAAACTCTTTGGGCAAGTACATCTTCATAACTGGCAGCTGGTTGCAATGGCGGAATGCAATTGTGGGTAGCTGTTTGGAGCCAGTTTCAGTTGGCCATTTCACGGGAGGTGCATGGGGGAAGAATTGGTAATGAGAGTGTTCAAGGAGTTTGCCTTCTCTTTCTCTTGCAGGGCAGCAATTCAAGAATGGTGTATTGCTTGTATTCTAAGCTATTTCTTTGTTCTGAAGTATTGTAGGATAGTTGATACATTAGAGGCATAAATGCATTTGTTCACATCTCTCACCTCATCATCCTCTTTACAAACATGTATTTCCTTCCAAAGACCACAGAGAAGTCCTGCTCCTGATGCCAGAGACTCTCGTTTGTCCTGGTGAGATATGGAAGATTCTTTCCTTTATTTCCTCTCTTAGCTTCTGGTGGCCCTCTTCTATCTTCTCTTCCAGTTTGGCCAGTTTTGTTTCCACAGATGAGACGTGGGCTTATAATGGGGTGTTGACAGTGTCTTCATAAATCCTGAGTTTGCTAACCAGGGCTCCCACCTTGTCCTCTCCCTCTCTCCACTGCAATGTTGCTGAGTAGTGGGAATACATTTCTGGCCCAAGCCATGCAAATTTTAACCACATCTGGGATGTGCACTGTACACTGTCTGGACTTCTAGGGAATCTCTCATCCTCGGAAGAGATTATCTCCAGTATAGCCAATTCCTTTAAGCACCAAATACCTTGTTCCATCATGTTCCACTGTCCTTGCTGTACATGGAGGACCTCCTTACAAAGATATTTCTCCCTCACACTTGACAGCAGTTGCCGCCAGAGGCTGAGAGTTTCCTGCCTCTTTCCAATGCGCTGATCAATGACCACACCTCGAGACAGGGATCCCAGCTGCCTTGCCTCGCTCCCATCTAGCATTGTATCATTGGCCACGGCGTCCCAGATTCGGAGCAGCGAGGTCAAGATGGACTCATTTGCCTGTCATGTGAACTCTCTCCGGAGCTCATGCAGCTTGCCCAGGGATAGGGACCAGGGGATTATTTCTGGCTCCATTTGTTCTGCTGGATATGAAGGTCCTGCCTCTTCCTCATCATTCACTATACGATCTGATTTGGTCTTTGATTTTCTTTTCTGGACAGGGGCGACTGCTATCGGCTTCAGTTGTCCTTACGGCTCCTCCATGGTTTGTGTGGACACGGTGCTGGTTGATTTATTCCTTTTTCCCTCTCATTCAGCTGTGGTTTGGGTGGACATGGTGCTGGTTGTTTTATTTCTTTTCCTCTCTGGCTTAGCTGTGGTTTGGGAGGACATGGTGCTTGTGGATTTGCTCCTTTTCTCCTCCTCCTGACAGTGCTGTACCACACCAAGAAGTGTCCCGTAGGCAGTGGCCAGGGCCCAGCAGGTTGCTGTGAGCTGTACACTTCTGGGGCTGCCAGAGCATTTTCCTTTCACATAGCTTGTTATTTTGATAGGGTCCTGCAGTTGTTCCAGGGTGAATTTCCATATCATTGGATGAGAGAAACTCTCCAAACACTGGCCCATGTTCTCCCACTTTCTGTGCCACTCAGCATTATCAACTCCCAGAGCTGGCCTTCAGGAAACCCCCCCTAGAAGGCCCTGCTCTGCCCCTAAGCATGGTGGAGATGGTACAGACAAGACAAAGCAACATTAACAACAACATTATGCTATCCTTAACATCAAGAGGAAATTCCATATTCTCAAAGACTGTTGTAGCAGGTCTAAGGGGGAAGGAGAAGGTGAAAGGGTCAAAATAACCATTCCCTCCTCTTCCCCCCACAGGCTGGGTGCTATTTTTAATGAGGCCCCAAAGATAGCAACCCAAACCAGGACAGGCAAACAAGACTGAATATACATTCACAATGAAACTCACTGCCTCTGATGTTATGATGACATAACTTATGTTATGATGACCATAAACATAATATATGAATAAAGCAATTTTGATCCCTCTCCCTGGTTTAAAAAGAGCGTCAAAATAGGCAAATAGTTCCCCATATGTGGAAATATGAACAGGCTCAGATATAACATCGATATGAATATATCAAGCAACATGCTGATCAGGGAGTTTCTGTATACAAATACACAAATATTTAAAATGAAATTGTAATTCTGTCTTCTCTCTTGTGCCCCACATTGAGTGACAAAAGATGTGCTGGTTTGAAGGTAAACCGGCAGGAGAAATGAACCCACCACAAGAGAGATTATAAGTCAGCGTTACAATTTAACAACAATATTACAATAAATGCAATGGCACGAAGAGAAATTGGTTGTAACCCATGGGACCCACATGGTTCCCCCGAGTCCAAAGTAAAAGGAAGTGAAAAACCTGTTGGTGCAGATGACGGTCTGGTGAAGAGTGGTGGTCTCCTCCTGTCCAGGTTCTGGTCCTTCTCTGGATCCAACAAGAGGTTCCCAGAGGTCTTCAAACCCCAAGATTATATACCCTCAAGTCCAGGTGGGAGCACCCAGTACCTCCCCCAGGGCGGGGAGTTACACAATGGGTGATCTGACTCTGTGAGTCAAGGGGTATTTTGGAGTTGTTGCTGGCCCATTAGCAGACACGCCCCCTCAGGCTGGGTGTGAAGGTGCTAACGACTTCCTGGAGGGGACTTATCACAGCTTTTATCTCACAGGCTTCATTATCACCCAGCCTACATCCTGAGGAGTCGGATGTGCCCTGGGCAGCTGCTGCAAATGGTCCATTGTTAACAATTCTTGGGAAATGAATAGAGGGTATAGATTACATAGCTTTGGTCACCCCCACACATTGATAAACTGGTCCCACCTCCTGAACTAGGTACAGATAAAACGAAGAACGTTTACAACTTTTAGGCTATTGGCTCATGGTCCAGAGGATTTGCAGGGCTTGTAATAAAGGGAAGCAGTCTTTCCATTGGTAACTTGAATGAGTTACTTTTCAGAAACAAACAGAATTGCATGATGCTTCATTTTTGCCATTACTGGTCAGAGTAGAACAGTGTTTTAATTTCTGAGTTCAGTTAACTAGAGGAAAATAGCTGTGCTATGACCTCTCACAGCATGTAATAGTGTAGCAGACACAAATGGTACTATGTGACTTTTCAGTTAATTTTCTGTAAGTAAGAGACCTCACTACTACCTACTACTTGAGCCCATTGCAGACTAGAGATTGGATGGGATGAAGGGGAATATGAAATTAGAGATCAGATTAAGTTCACTCTAAGTAGATGTATTTTCCGTGTGAAGACAACTAATATACCCACCTAGTGTGAGGCTGAAATAGCCTATTAAATTCATCCTTTTTTGCATAACTACTGCCAGCCTTTAGCTCAGGAGTCACTAGCTGAAGCAAGAGGTAAAACTTTCATTACTTTGAGATTTGGATTGTACTGTTAGAATTAGTTTTGAATTGTCAGGGAAATAATTTTCCCATTGTACACAAAGTCAGAAGTTTAATGTTTTCTCTATTCTTTGTTAGGATGAAAAAAGGCCTTCTGAGATTTGAAAAAGCAGGTAGCTAAAGTCTGTGGTTAGGTTGCTTGCTTGCAAGATTTATGGTCAAAGTCTTTTATTATTTTAGGAAGGTGCTACACTTGTTTCTCTCAATGTCTAATGAAGCACCACTAATTTCAAGGGAGGTTGACTCTGCTAATTAATGTATTAAACTGAAAGTGGCAGAGTGAGATTTGAAGCTGATTGAGGACTTGAATTCTGGCCTCGGGCTAGAGCTGTGGAGTATCCCAGTTGCATAAGCCTGTCCCTAAACCAAGAAATGTTGGTTGTTCTTTTCTGAACAAAAAAATAATAAATTTTCAAATTTTTCTTTGAACAAGTTCAGCACTTTCTCCTTCAGGGATGAGGTAGAGAAGGAAGGACATGAAAACAGCCTTCAAAGGAATTTTTTGGCCCACATTAATAGTGCTGTTCCTAAAGTATTAATTTTTATGGAATCATGTTCATGTTATACCTGTTTAAAGGCCTGTTTCTCATCTCTCTGCTGACTTACAGAGTTAACTAAATGGATACGGGTTGCAAAAGGCCAGAATGGTTGAATAGGCTGCCTGACTCCTGTACTTCATTTTAATCCAGAGCTCTTCTGGCTCCCCTGTTACAAGTTGTTCAGACAACTTAAAGGAAAGACTTGTGATGACAATTCATAGCCTCTGCCAAGGTCTTATGTTCTTGGAGGTAAAAGGGAATGTACAGGAAAAGTTTATATGCAGTGTGAAAGAAAAAACTGCACACATCTTGAGCATCTCCTGGGTACAGATGAAGATACTACATATCTGGGCTGTGTTAGGGAAGGAAGGATGTTTTAAGTGCATGTTGCCTTGGACAGACGTTTTCACTGAAAGTGTGAAGTGGAAGAGAAGACAGCATCCCAGTTGTGTGTGAAGGAGTAGCTGGAGCCAGAAAAATGGTACTTGAAGCTGTTTATTCTTTTTATCATCTTCCTATTCAACTATACCTATCAGCAAGTCATAGAATTAATTTTTTTTAAATTTGTTTCTGTTTCATGTTTTTCCTCACCCTCCACAGCCAGCTCTGCAAAAGCATCATAACATCTTGGCCATTGTATCCCTCAGTATGTGGTGCATATTTTTTTGTTTGTTAGGGTTTTTTGGTTTTGTTTTCTGCATTGAACTTAACCTATGTTACAAGCTTTACATTCCTCCCAGGCAGTATGATGCTCCACAGGTGTTTCAGTAGTTGTATTAATGTATTGTGAAGGACTGTGCTGCACTTCAGTCCAGAAGAGATGGAAACTTTAGTGTGGTGCTGGGCACAGCACATACATAGAAGAATCCCTGCACCTCCAAGGCTCATGGTCAGACCTAACACCTATGGCCAGCCTTTTCCTACTCCTTGATTTCACTTTTCCTGCCCCTCAGCTCATTAGTCAAGTTGCCTTTTTGTTTTTCTCTTGCCCTGTACTGCTGCTGCCAGAAATCAATTGTTAATGATGTTAACAGAAATGCAAAGCAGGCAGAGTCAACTCTGTCTTTCTATATTGTGTTAGCTCCACAGTGGCGACATTTTTTTTTCATTTGTTGAGTTAGCAAGTCTAGGTGAAAACCAGAACAACAATGTCCTAGTTTTACTCAACTGTTTCTTCAAGCATGATCAGATTTTTCAAGTTGCATTTTAGAGAAAGGAATTCTGAAGAGCAGTTATATCCAGGGGAAAGACACCTAGACAAATTGTTAAAAACTGACTGATATATGCAGGATGTTGATTCATGCTTGTTTAGAGCACTTCACACTCAGACTGTGATATATGAAAATAATTCTAATGTCATACTAAAATATTTCAACTTCAGTACAAATGAAGGAAAGATGCTCCATACTGAAGCTCTTGGGATTTCACGTGAACTAGTGAGTAAAGCAGCAAAAGTTTGAGAATTTGATCCAGCTTTTATATGAAATCCAGGAATTATATTGGAGTGAGGAACTCTTCATGGAGTTCAGATGAGATGGAAAATCTTTCTTCTATGTAGATTTTTGCTGCCTTCAAATGAAACAATGACATGTGACAGCATCTTATTTGACTTTTCAAACTTGTTTTGCTTACTATGCTGTTGGGTAATGAATGTATTGCATGATTGTGTGTTCAATGCTTTGTTCTTGATTTTAAGAATTGGCAACTCATTTTGATCTCTGTGTGTTTGTATTTGTAGCACAGGATTAAAAGGTGCTTTTGCAAAACTTAGCAAGATTCTACACTGAAAAATCCACCGAAGTATAAATACTACTGCAAAGGAGTATGCTGAAAAAAAGGGAGTGGTGATGTTAGTGATAGAAAATGAGCTTTTTTAAACAGGGTACCACCTGTTTTTATCTTCTCTCCTGTGATAAGCTATTTATGGTTACGGTAAACTTTATTATGGCTTCATTGTAGTGCTGTGCCTCATGTTGGTGATGTTGTTTCAGGTTCCAGTTGTGAGCAGTGCAGAGAAGGAGACATGTACTCAGGTGCAGTAATTTCTCCCAACTTAGAAACCACTAAAATTGTGCGAGTTCCTCATGCCATGTCAGTGTCTGACTGCATCGCAGCATGCTGTGATCTCTCTGATTGTGACTTGTCCTGGATGTTTGAACACCATTGTTACATCGTGAACTGCCAACACAAAGAGAATTGTAAGCCTAAAAAAATTGAAACTGTAAAGTCCTATCTTACTTTTGTGCTGAGGCCTTCTCAGAGGCCGACCTCGCTGTTAGGATTTAAGCAAATGTTCCCAAGCATGGTCCACTCTGTGGGACACTGGAATGAGCCGTCTGAGAAAGTGAGTAGCCTGAAGAAGCTGTCTCTGCTTGGTAAAGATCCCAGCCTTGAAGACATGCCTGAATACATTGATGATTATAAAGAAGCAGAGCAGGACCCCTTTCAAGTGGGCATCAAACATGAGCAGAAGGAGGGCATGGATTATGCTGACTGGGGACTAATGGTGTCAGCTGAAAATGGCTTCAACGCTTCCACAGGTGATGATGGAGATAATCAGGAAGACTTTGCTGAAAAGAAAGTGGGTGAAACTGTGAAGGTGGAAAACCTTCTGAATAGAAACATCTCTGAACTGAACTCTGTCACTGAAAACTCCATAGATAGATTGTCATCCCTCCTGGAGATGACACCATTCCCCGGGAAGACATTTGAAAGGGAAGCAGAAGTTCAACTTCTTGCACAACCTGATGATGCTTTGCAAAAAGAGGTATGTTTTCCCCTTGGTAAGCACACAGAGTATGGTGAGGCTACTTACAATTGTTTTGTTTTTCAAATCTTTGAAAACCTGAGATTATTGCTTTTTAATATTACAACACTCAAATTACTTACAATCCTGTTACAGTGTACAAAAGGCTGAAGGGGAGAGGATTGTCTTAAGAGGCGGATGAATCACTAAAGTATTTTGTCTTTTTTTTTCATCAGATAGTAAGTAGCAGAGCTCCTTTTGGGGCACTGTGGCGTTTCCTTGGAAGTGTACAAATGAGTGAACTTGGAACCTGGTGTAATAGTGTTACAATTGTCTTCACTTCTGATCCATGGTGATTCGCTGGAAGAAGTTAGCAGAGCAATACTAGTGGACCCTCTAATATTCAGAGGCCAAACCTAGTAAACATAAGTTACTCCATCAAAAATATTAAGCCTGTTTTATGGGTTTCATGTTACTAATGCTTAGTGATGTTACAAATGGAATGGTGCTGAGTAAATAATTTTTATAATGATTTTAAAACATGAGAGAGGCACGGTACATCCAGAGGACTGTAGTGGTTTGAGACCATGATGTACAGCAGGATAAAATGAATAAAGTGTTTCTGTTCTCTGAATCCCTTTCTTGAGTCTGACAATAAGAAAAATTAATTAAATACTTAAAATCTGATATATATACCTAAGTAAGATGGACCTGTTCTGTATTTACACCAACTGGCTTGATCAGTTGAGACTGAAGGGGCCTTGGTTTCTTAAGAACAGTGTGGGATCAGCTGAAAAGTTGAAACAGGCTATAAATTCAATACTCCCTGGGTTAGACACTCCTTCTAGAGGAAAGAGGAAAGTAAGCAATGTTGGCTGACTTGTTTTAAATTCCATCACATTTTGTAACCAGCAACTACCTGTCTCTTGCTGTAAAAATTGTAATTTGTATCTATTACTGTAGGGAAGAAAAATACAAGACAAAAGTTGCATGAGATCTGTGACAACTCTGATTCTTGGAAAGAATGATTGAAATGGCAAAAGTAAAAGTGGAGAACAGCAAGTCTTAAGATACAGTCTAACTTTAATACCACTGCAGTCTTGAACTGTGGCAGTTTCTGGGATCTGCTTTGAGATCTTCTAGATGCTTTGAGAACTGGTTTTGGGGGGTATGTGGGAGTGCTGTGGGAAACATGAGTGGTTGCTGCAGCTGGGAGGGGAAAGCTAGCAGAGATGGGGCCTCTAGCAGCTTCTCACGAGCTCTGTCAGCTGTTTTTGATCAAAGAGTGGTTTGTGGTTTTGCCCTAGCCCACTCATAATCACAGAGGATGAATCCACGCTTTCAGCACATGCTAGGGAGAGGATCTCTCTTTTGGACCTCTGCCTAGAGGTGGCAATGAGCCAAGAGTTGTCTTGGTTTGAGGGGAAAAACCAAAATGTTTACCCACAAGTGGAGGGAGGGGTTTCCTCCACAATAATCATACTACTCTTTATCAAATTTAAGAAAAGGAACTTTAATCAGAAAATGGATATAAGAAGGATAACTGTTCTTAACTGCTATATATATATATGTAGGTATAGATATAACTGTAAACAGACCAGACCAAACTGCTTCCCCAACACCACAAGAAAAAAAACAACAACCACCAAACCAGTAAGTTTCTTCCTGAAGAAAAGTTATAGGCAGTGTCTGTGTCACAACCCAGCTGGCTGCAGGGTGAGTTCCCAGTTGAATTCTGTCTCTCCCTCTGTGTCTCTTGTCCCAAATGAAGAAGGAAAACTGGAAGTGGGGAACTGCTGCGTGTCCTGGAAAGCAGCTGCGACCTCTCTCTCTCTCAGGTCACGGCCCCTGCCGTGGCGGGCTGGTCACGACACTGCAGGTGGCGGTGAGACTGGAACGGAGACTGGGACCCCAAATGCAGGAACCAGGAGAGCAGCCGTGGCAAGGAGAAACCAGCTCACCAAGAAGCAGAAACAGCAGCAGCCAGGAAGCAGCAAGGAGCAGCAGCAAGGACCTCTCTCTCTCACCGCTGCCAGCATGCACACACACTGCTCCTGGCTTGGCGCAGCGTGGGGCAAGAGGTGGCTCAGCCCTGGCAGAGCTCGCACCGGGCTCGGCTGGGCTGGGCTGGGCTCGGCTGGGCTGGGCTCTGAACGCTCTCCCTCCCGGCTGCGCCGCTCCTGCCTTCCACTGAGCTAAAAATGGAAAAGTCCCCCAAAACCAAAAGAGACAGCCTGTCCCCTACCCAACCAATAAAAAAAAAAGACGGTAGCAGTTAACTACTTCTTTTTGTTAACTAATGGCATGGGCAGTCAGTGGCAGGGAGAGAATTTACATAATAATTCCAAACTACAACAAGAGTTCATATGGGTCAGGGCTGGCAGGCCAACTGTTATGGGCAACATTAGGGAGGAGTGTCTGCTCCAGACTGCCTGCCCAGGAAGAAGGAGATAAAGACTTAAAGCAACTGGAAGCAGCCTCATATTAACACCTCTGGTCTTCATGGAGTATTTAAGACACCCCAATACCTACTGGGAAGGCAACAGAGCAGGGCACAAGCAATGCAGGAGAATGTTCATTATGACTTCAAGAAGTTATCGGAGGTCATTAAGGAATTGAGGAGAGAGGCTCTGCTGGACCTCACCCTTGCAGACAAGGAGAGATTTGTTAGGGATATGGCTGTAAGGTGGAGGCTCCTAAAAGGATCGGGAATAAGTCAGAAAGCAAGTTCACAACCATAGGTTTTAGTAGAGCAGTATTTGGCCTGTTGTGGAGTCTGCTTGGAAGAATCTTAAGGGAGGTAAGTGGGGACCATGACAGCATGTTGTTTGTCAAGGATCACCTCCTCTAGGCTCAAGATTGCCTGTGGCCATTATGATTGTCTGTCTGGAGTGTATTGGCACTAGTGAGAAAAAAATAGAACTCATCCTTATATGTGTGGAAGAATATTTGATAGTAGATCAAGTGCTGTTGCAAGTTGAAAAGTGGTTGCTGCTTCTACAAGCAGAGTTGATGATGGGAGACTTGTTTTAAAAATTTTCTATCACTCACACCTTGAAATTAGCATAATCAACATGGGGGTTTGGGCACTAGTGCTGCAGTTAGTTCTAACAAAGAGCTGTAGCTGAGCTGTTATTAAAAAGTTAAAATTTAGGACATCTTATCACTTCTGTATTATAGTTTACAGGCATTTTTTAGCTACTGTCTGTGTTGTGTGCTGGAAATTAAGCCACAGAAAGAGGCTGTGGTAGCTCCGTTCACCACTGCATTTGCGCACTTTGGGCATGCAGTAAGACTTGAAACTTGCCTCTGCTACATTTTGCTGTCAAATGGAAGACCCATTAGCACTGTGCTAAACTTTAGGCAATTATCAGGATCTCTGATGACTAAAGTCCTCGTGCCTTGTGCCCTGGGGAAGCCATAAAACTTTGAGTTCACCTAAACAATGTGGCAGAGCTGAGCAACTTTTTTCCCTGTCTCTAGGGTTTCATGTGTCTACCATTTTATGAAAGTTGAGATTTCACATCCTGTATCAGTAATAATATATGTGGCCAAGCCTACTTTGTAAATATCTACTTTGATTTTGCTACCCTGACCAGAATAGAAAGATCTTTCTTTCTCTGTACATGGACTGTGTATATGGTTGTTTATTGTAAAATGAAATGGAGAGAAATCTATTTCTCACTGGGACACAGAGGAGTCATTGTTGTGTGATCTTTATAATGAAGCTAACATTATGCTATCATGACCACTGAAATTCCAGTACAAAGGCTGAGGAATGAGCTTGCTTCTTTCAGTGCAGAAGGGATGAAACTCCCGGTCTGGATTAGTCTTTAGACCCAGCTGGTAGTGATACTGAGGAGCTGATAAGACAACTGTAGTTAGAAGATGGCCAGAAAGTGCTCTGTGAGCAGAGCTGCAGAAGAGGGTTGATGGGAAGGCATTGAAAGTTGTTCATGACATGTATGGAGAAATTACTCTAAAGGCTCTCTATTAATGTAAAGAAAGAATCTGGAGAAGCAGAATGTGGAAAGATGCAGCCTTTGTTTCCCAGCTGGGAATGCTTTGAATTTAGACACTTGTGGAGAAATGAAGATGATGAGCAGGCCTTTCCCTAGTGTCTTGGGTTGAGCTGGCAAAATGCCAGCTGCCCAATACGGAGTCAAAACTTCCCTCCCCCTCCCGCTGAGAAAAGGGAGAAAGGAAAAAACCTCCTCAAAACAGGTTAAACTTAAACTAACTATATATATTTATACAGAAAAGAGAAAATTAAAACTACACTATAATACACTTACACAAGTTAGAAATAACAAGAAATAACTCCCCACTCCCCATTGAACACAAATCCCACCATTCTAACTACAAATCACTCTAGAGAACTCAATCCCCAGAGAGACAGTCTTAAGCAGAGAGAAAGACTAAGAACAAACATTTTACTTCCCTAAGATAACACGGTAGTGAGCCAGTGCTGGGCCTGGGCCTTCCGTCCCTCCTGGGATGGCACGGTGCATCCTTCTGGGACCACAGCTTGAAGGAACTTACCAAGCCACTCCCACACTGGCTCCTACACTTTGAGATGATGTCAGAATATGGTGTGGAATACTATTGGCTAGTAGTCAGCTGTTAGCTAGCCCAGCCCAGCTCAAGTCAGCTGATAGTCTCAGGCCTAGTCTGAAATCTAAAGCCTAAATTTAGGCCTACCTAGCTAAACCCATAACACCTAGCCTTTCTCAGAATCAGTTTCAGTTCAGACACATGTTTTCTCCCCTTCCTGGTTTCCTCTGCCCTTCTTTTGACTGCAGATTATACTTTGGTGAGATGACAGGTAGCATAGGAAGTTGGGGTCAGTGCATGGCAGTTTGCCTTTTGCCACTTGTTGCTTATTTCTCTTTTCTGTCACTGTTCCTTCCTTCTTACTTTTTTCATCTGCTGTGGTGTGGGCTTCTCTGTGTGCCTCAGTTCTCTGGGAGGTGGCATGAAGTGCCTGCTTCCAAGAGGGTGTCTCCAGCCCTGTGGCCAATAATGTTAATTTCCCTCTCATGTCTCCTGTTGTGCATTCCCCCCACCTCATCCTGTGTCCCCTGCCCCCAGTGGCTATTGCTCTTTTTTAACTATGTTTGAGTGGTTGCAGTGTTGGCTCATGGTGGCTTGCTTCCATTCATTTCCAACCTGTCTGGGACCACAGGGGTGATCCCTGAAGCCAGTCCTCTGCCACCCAAACCCTCTCAGTATGACTAACACAAATTTCCATCATGGCTTCAAGATTCTCTGGGTTTGCAACTTTACTTGTGACCCTAGTGAAGAAAGCCTGTGATAAATTTTGGTGATAGAATTTCCTTCTTACGTCTTTCTCCAGCAAGAAGACATTTTTATCAAATCTCATGATTGTTCAGTACATATGTGTATTTTCCATCGGAAAAAAGTTTTTTGGAAACCGAATTTTTTTATTAAGGAAATCTTAAGCTTTTACACTGGATTTAAAATAACAAGATGTCTCCAAGTAGTTTTCTCATTAGTATATAATCCAAACAACCTCACAAACTGGTCTTTTTGTGTACGCTATGAAAATGTGAAGATCTTAAAATCATGCTTGCTAATAACTTTAGTGAATTACCCTGTTTACTGCATGTTATACAATGCTTTCCTATCCTCTTAATTTTATCATGGCAATTCTGTATCTCTTAGGTCTGTGCTGACACACTCCCCTCTGCAGCTTCCAGATAAAACTGTTTTGACAAGCCAGACAGAGAGGGTGGCAAAAATGCGATTTCCTTTCCTTCACAATAGTCAGCAGGATGCAGTGTCCTCAGGTGCTGTGCTCTCTGAGCAAGGACCTGGAGAGAAATTTTACACTGAGACACCAACCAAACACAAGTCTCTGGAATCTGTGCACTTGGACCATCTTTGCCATAAATGCAGTCAGATGCAGGGGGTTTCTGTATGCAGCTTGGACAGAGAATATGGAGTTTGTCATTTAACTGAGTAATCTGACTGTTCGGTTTACATCAGAGTGATCTTATGGACTGTTACCCTCCAGCAGCTCAATAACATGCATACATATTATTTGAAATCTGTACAGAGTATATGCAATCAAGCTGCCCAGAACAGAAATCTGCAGTGCTGCCCATCTTTGAAGTGAGATACCTGTAAAGTATTAATTGCTGACCTGCTAAGCAAGTAAGGTTTTTCAGGTCTTAGTCAGATTGCAGCTGCTTCTATGTTGATGCCGCAGTGATGACTTGATCCCTGAGCTTATTGTATTTGCAGGAATAATGGTGCAGTCCAAATGCATAAAGTTCTACCTAATAAACCTCAAGATGGCTGACAGACTGTATGTGATGGTGAGCCTTTTAATGTCTGATTGGCTTGCCTTCAGAATTGATATTTAAGACTTAGAATGAAGTTGAATATCAGAGATGTTTGTATCGTGTTTTGTCTTTCAGTTTCAGGGCCTGCAGATGCCAAACAGATCTATTTGGTTAAAAATGCATTGTTGATCTCTAGGGGATGAATAAGATCCCTGAAAGGTGGTTTGATATTTAGATTTACCTATTGAAAAGGTAAATTTCTGTCTTGAAGTCTGTGCTTCATGTCATACTGTATGATGGTTTGCTCTTTTTGCAGCTCCACAACTACACAGTTAGTAGAGGTCATAGTTGCCTGAAATCATTAAACAGATGACTGAATGCAGAGAAGCAGGGAGAAGCAGACCAGTGAAAGACTACAGTTTCACTGCTGACAGTGCTGCTTTCCATAAAGTTTTCCATATAAATGAGAAAGAGGAAATGGTACTGTAGTTAACTAGTAGTCTAACGTGCAGAGGGACATAGGGGAATCACTGCTGGGAAGCAGTCATATAAAGTGCAACACTAGCAGCCCTTGACTCTCCAAAGTGCTGATCAAATGTCTTTGCAAGTACTTGAGAAAGATGCTTCCTTGAGGGGGAAAGTTGGGTTGCCTGCAGTATCAGGATGGAGTAAGGAAACCTGGTTGGGTTTATCCTTTACATTCACGGGCAAGTAGTGAGGTGTGGGGAAAGATTACCCAGTCTATGAGGTCAGCCAGAGACCAGAAGTGGAAAGGACCCCTTTTGGCATGATACTGTTGCCTGCAGAGTAACTTTGAGCTTCCCAGGTGCCTTAANTATATTTACAGACAGCAGGGGTCGATGCCATGCCACGGCTGGCTGAAGTCACTCTCCTCCAGTAAAAGAAAGATGAAAGGGTAGGGGTGAGNATAACCAAAACTAGGACAAAACAATTACACTGTACCCACACTGAAAAGAACAAACCCTTAAAATGAAACTGAATTTCTGGTTTTGCTCCTCTGGTGCAATTATATTTACAGACAGCAGGGGTCGATGCCATGCCACGGCTGGCTGAAAGTCACTCTCCTCCAGTAAAAGAAAGATGAAAGGGTAGGGGTGAGGTACTGACTCCTCTGAATGACTCACGTGGTAATAACAGTCACATGGGGACAGGATGGAACCTGTTCTGAAGGGGCAGAGTAGGCTCGNCAGCAATTCCTTGCAACTGAAATCGGTCTTCAGGAAGTCCGCAACAAATCCAAAAGGCTCCCTCTCCTTCCAAAGCCAAGGGGTGCATGAACAAGTTTGAGGGGGAAAAGCAGAAAGAACCAAGCTAGAAAAAGGAGCACTCTCTAAGGTGCACTCACCAGCTCAGCAAATGGTAGCTTCCGGTCACCACAGCCACTGGTAATGAACTGAAGCCAGCACACAGGAAAAGCTTCTCCCCCTGCCAGGTGCTGGGGGTCTGTTCCTCACCTCCACCCCACCATTAAGTTGGAATCTAGAGTCATCAACCACTCCTTTGTTCTGGGTCCTGGCACTTCAACTCCCCAAACCTTTGTATTGGGAGGGAGAGAAAAATTCCTCCCTCCACCTTTATGTTTGAACCTTTAACACCAGGAAACTGCATGGCTTTGTTTGTTTGTTTTTTCCCATTTTGGATTATAGAGGTGTTCTCATTTTCTGTTCAATTTGTCAAGAGTTTTGTACTCAAGTCAAACCCTGAGAACTGAAGGATGTTGGCCCTCACCATTGGTGTGTTTGTAGCAAGTAGTAGTGGCTGTACAAATAGGTAAAAGCAAACAACACACAAAGCCCATACCAACAAAACTACTTACCCTATTCACTCTCAGAAAGAATTCTTCTTTTCTTTCCTTTTGCTTTCAATTCCTAAGCTGCAATTTAGGTTAATTTTGCTCTCCATGTCAGCTCCACTAAATTTCTCAGTCACAGTTTCTGCCTGAGAACTCAATTTCTGATATTGTCCCTGCCCCAGTTGTATGCTGCCTGCTGATGTTTTCAGTTTAAGCTGTCTTTATGGCTGCAACACCTCTTTAGATGCGGCAGTACCACAGGACACTTTTTTTGAATGTAGCATCTTACCTAGGCATGCTGACTGAAGTGATGTTTGGTGCCACTGTAGAAGAGTGTCCCTGGAAAGGTATGTTTGAAGTGACTTTGTCTCCATCTGTCCTACAAAGGCATGATGGATTGGCAAAGGATCAGAAGAGGAGAAAGGCCAGAGGAAGCTCAGAAAAGTAGATTTCCCTCAAATTTGGAAGGCAAGAAAACACCTGGGTTTGCCCAAGGGTGGTAAGGAAGATCTTTCTGGAAGGCATGGAATGGAGCAAGTATGTAAAAGAATGCTTGAGGCTCTCCTTGCACCTGATAATGTTGTCAAGGATGAGATTCCTGCTGAGGGTCTGGAGTTGGCATGCTGAAGGCATTACTTTAAGGAACCAGCAGTCCCTGATCCTGCTGTCAGTATCCCACCTGCTCAAAGAGATCTTCTCACTGTCTGCATTTCAAGCAGAGGTGGAGGTGTAAACACAGAGGTGTTTGTATTGTCTGTGTTACAGACTCACCTGAAGGTGCAGCTCTTGGTGTGGTCCTCAGCATCCTCACAGGGTAGGCAGCCACAATCCCTGACACTGCTCTCATTGTCCCAGCTGCATGGCGATCTTTCCTCTCTGTTATGTTTGTGTGTGTACAGCATGAAGAAAATAATACCACTTGGTCTTTGTCATTGACTTTTAAAGATTTATGATTTTATTTAGACCAATCCTACTGTCTTTTTATTATTTTGAGAACTTAGTTGTATTTTGGGTTACCTCATGACTATAGCCTACACAGTTCTGCATTTGAAACTTGGAAAATGATTAGCATTTCTTACAAAGTTTTTTGGAAAAAACAAATCAGTTTAAGAACTATTCTGTACATTAATAAAATCTCCTAGTAACATAAATCACTAGAGTCATCCTATGTGCCACTGAAAAACAGCATACTAGAATCTAGAAGTGTGAAAAAAGTCTCACTTATGACACCTGTTTCCCTATAATTCATTTTTCAGGCTGCTACACCTTCCTTTTCTTCAGATAAATTGGATTTCTCCTCAGGTGTGTCAGAGAAAATCCAGATTCCCACAGTGTCCCCACAGAATGTCACTGAAGGTGGGATCATGCTACTTTCCACTAATGCTGTGCCATCTGAGCCCATGCAGCAGTTCACACCACCTGCTACTTCTGCTAAAGCAGGTAAAGTTTCAGTGTAGCTGGAGGTCTGAGATACCTGCAGGTTGGACAGCAGGTCGGGGTGACTTTATTATTGTCCAGTTTCCAACCTATTTCTTGCATGAGCTCGCCCTTTATCCAAATTGTATGTAGTCCCACTTTAAACCTACAGACTTACAGTAACACTGCAAAGCCGAGACCTTTAGCCACTTACTTCTGTGGCAAAACTCTCACTGACTCCATCATTAATGGGAAATTACAACTCAAGCAAATACAGCAAACTATAAAACAGAGATTAAGAGCCTATTTTAAATTGGTTATTTTTTTATACTTGGTGAGAAATACTTGAGGCTTTCTGGAGTTTCAGAATAGTCTTTTCTAGCCATAGTTATTTTTGTAGGACTCTTCAGAATTCAGAAACTCTCCAGGAGGCTTCCCACTATATATAGTTGTCAGATAGCATGCAGCAACATAGGTGGGACCTGAGGAAGCTCAGCCCTTAACAGAGGAGAAACCTAGCCCTTAGTAGGGGAGAATATGGCCTCCTCATCCTGGGAAAATAAAGTTTTGCTCACATTTCAAAACAGTGAGGAAGCTTATCAGACTTCCAGCTGCAGAGCTAAAGGTTTTATTTTGAAAAGGATGTTTAATGACTGTGTTCCCTGTAGTTGTGGTAAATTCTGTGTGTATGTTAGAGTGTCTCCCCTGCTGAGTTTTCCCTGTGCTTCCTGACAAAGGGTTGGAAGGGCCAAAAGAAGCAGAGACGCACAGATTTGTGTTTTTCTGCACTCCTGGTGTATGAGGGATATGGAGAACTAAGCCCTTTCTTTCTTGGCAGAGCAGGTCTGGTTTGGGACAGTCTTTGCACCTTAAGCCAAACTAACCTGCCAGCCAGGATAGCAATAGAAGGTAACAGGAGCTATGAGAGATCCCTTTCCAAGACAGTGGATCACCATTACCATTGACTGTTGACTAGGCAGTTCCTCCTCCTCCTTCACAGGAGGAGGTAGAAGAGGACTCAAAAAGGAGTTTGGAAGAAGAAGCGGAAGGGAAGGTTGTGATGAATTTCACCATAAGTACTGCTTTATACAGGGATTATCTCAAGTTTGTGTATTTTCAGACTTACTGCTTTAGAAGTCTTAGTAACAGTCCCTTCTTCTCTCCTTTGGTCCTCACCCTCTTCTAGCCATTTTATTCTCATGTCATGTGGAGGTCCGAGTGGAAGCTTCCACCCCATGGGTGTCTAGGGCAACTCCCACAATTAATTTTAGAGCCTTAGATGATTTTAATTAACAGTGACCGAAAGCATGTTGTCAGTGTGGCCTCTTCAACTCATTCGTTTTTAGACACATCAGCTGCCACTGTCTCTTGCTCATCTATTCCAAGTTTGTAAGTTGAAAGTTTAGACACTAGTGAATGTTGCCTTTGGAGAACCTTTATTCTGTGGTTTCCCAATATTAAAATTGAGATACGTAAAACATTGGAAATACAGGTCTATGGGAACTTTCCTGAAGTTGTGCTTTGGTATGTTTCTGTTGGGGACTGTGTTTGTTTACTTTGGCATATTTTGGAAGAGGAAAGAGTTTTCACAGATGAGAACTGGATAGCATATGGATTGAAAGTGCAGTGCAGGTATGAAATAACACATTTGCCCTACACTACAAGAGGAGTTTTTAAAAGGGACACAGATGGATGCTGGAGCATGACTTACAAGTGTCACACAAACATAGAAGTAGTGCTTCTTGGTAAAATAAAATGCGATATTAGAGTTCTAGTATTAGCTATGCTACTTTATTTAATGAGATTTGTTCTAATTGAGATAGCTTTTTTCCTTCTGTAAATGTATATTTAATAAAAAAATAAAAATAAAATAAAAATATGTAATTCTTTATGTAGAACAATGTTACCTATGATAGACACGAGTAATCAGAATGCTTTTCTTTAAAACAGAAGTAGGGAAAATGACACTTCATAGCTGGGGAAGAAGAACAACTTTGGTTTGGTAGAAAGTGAGGGAACCATAGTAATGATTATAGTAGATTATTTTATTATGTATTGAGGATTTTTTCATTAGTTTTGTTTATTCTCTGTAGAGTGTTTGTCAAATTTTACTTAATCCATTGCAAATAATATTTGAAGATAATAAATTTATATCAGTCCCATCTGTTGTAACACAGTGTACTCATTCTGTCTTAGATACAGTAAAAGAACTTACTGTGTCTGCTGGAGATAACATACATGTGATGCTCCCTAAAAATGAGGTTGAACTGAATGCCTTTGCTGTCCCACCACCATCTACAGGTGAGAGGAATGGCCTTGGTATACAAGGAGATGCACACACTACCAGCCTGTAAATGCAGACATGGTCTGAGTTATGGAACATCCACCTCTCAAGATAAAACTATGTTCCTTATATACTACCACCACCTCTTCTGTGGCTCCAGCTGCAGAGAGGATTTAATCCTTAGCATTTTAAGGATTAATTTTTTTAAGTGGCTTTTATTTTCAGAACCTGAATTCATAAGCTAGATGGTTCAGGAGGAAGCCTGTAGTTTCTACAGATTCTCAAGATGATGTGGCCCAGTTTATAGCATCTTGATGTAAAGGTTGAGGGGGAAGTGAGGAAAATAGGGTTTGAATCCAACATTTACCTTAAAACTGCCAGCTTCTGAATTACAGCACAAACAATACATATTTCATGGGTAGCTGTGTAAAACACATTTACTTCACATGGTACTGGTTTGTGTGAAGAAGTCAATTCTTTCTGAAGTCCATTACATCCTTGGTTCTTTACCCAAGTTGCAACACACTGGAAGTTCAGCATGTATTCATGCTTCTTTGTTTTGCAGACTTGGGCAGTAGCAGTCATGATTTCCTGCTGTAGGATTTTATCTGATGGATGGTGAACTTGATTTCTTTGCTTTCTGGGCTTTATCTTGTAGGCAGAACTGATTACCCTTATGTTGGTTTATTGCTCCTAGAAACAGCCTATACCTATGAGTGGAGCTTAATCAGTCACCCTGCTGACTATGGTGGTGAAATGGAGCGCAGGCACAGCCAGACTTTGAAGCTCTCTCATGTAAGTGAGCTGTAAGCTCAGGCTCATTGTGTCTGTGTGGTCCTTTCACATAATTGTAGCCTATGGGGAAAGGCACCTTGATTCAAGGCGTTCAAATGACCTCAAGTAGTCCAGAGTATCTTCACTTGTATGTGTCACCAAATCTGTGTCAAATTAGGCACTTCAATAATTTTCTAAGACAAAGTAAAAACTAAGTATTTGCTTCATATTCCCCACTTCCAGGCAGTGACTAGTGGTCTTTCGTGTATGTGTTTATAAAAGTAGCTTGAGGATTCAGATATCCAGAGTTTTCTCTGTTTACAATATGATTGTCAGGTTTATGCATACTGCTTTTGTATAATTTAACATATCACCTGATTTGTTCTGTGTCTGTCTCAGTTATCAGTGGGACTTTATGCCTTCAAAGTGACAGTTTCTGGTGAGAATGCCACTGGTGAAGGTTTTGTAAATGTCACAGTGAAACCAGGTAAGTCAGTCGGCTTGAAATAATTTCTTCAACACAAGTAGTTGTACAGCATACTTACCTAATAGTCTCTCATTTACTGTTTGTCAAGGATATCTGGCAATCCAGTCATGCTGACATGTTTTGTATCTTGGTGTCTTGTCACGACGCCTGAACTTCACACACACAGTTCTCAACTGAGCCTTTTTAGGGCTTTCAGGGGCTCCTACCTCTATTGTTAAATAAAGCATTTGACTGCATCTAGTTTTATGTGTTTCTCTTGATAGTTTATTTCTTGGTCCTCGTCATCATGAGTTACAGTTATTAGGTAGTCATGGAAAAAAGGAAGAAGAGCTAGCTATGTTTACATTAACACATTTTTAACTATTCCTGTGCAGGAATATACAAATTACAGGAGGGACTATATGCAGAACTAATGTTTCACGCAATTACACACAATCTTAAAACTTACACACACCATGCAAACTATCTAACATCACACAGCTATAGCTAATTATTAAGTAATATACATATCTCACAAAATTGCTGGATCCAAGCAGTCCTTGTGCAACTTATTTTAACTTTATATAAGAGTTCTTAAGATATGTTCTTCCGCAGAGTTTCTGCAGGCTTCATCTCTCACCTCTGCACCAGCTCAAGGTCTCTAGACAAATTCCATTCTTATCTTAGAAGCTGGCACCTGCAAATTTGTCTTTGGTTTGCTAGCCTGAAAAGTATATGAATCCCAACATTGTCTATAATGGATTTTGAGGCAGTAGAGCTAAGGAGCTCACTCACTGTGTTTTAAGTGCTCCCTGGTTTCTTACCCTCCTCAGGCAAAGTCCAAGATAGCATCATGCCGCCTTTCATGGTCCCCTTCTCCAGGACAGCAGTTAGGCACTATCTACAATTTCCAGTGCATGGGTATGATCTGAATTATACCAGTTAGAAGTCACTGCAGTGGAAGACTGCCATGTCAGCTCACTGCTCTTCAATAACATTTTCTCTCCCTAGTCCAAAAAGGGCAGCAGATGCCACAAAGCTGTCTGATCTAGATTTATTCAATGGGGTCTGTTGATCTGCAGACTTAACATTAATTTTGCCTGGGCTTTCACTAATTTTTTTTCTTCCTGTTTTCTCTTCCCACCTGTCTTTCTCACAGCAGTTAGAGTTAACCAGCCACCTGTTGCTGTTGCTTCACCCAAAGTACAAGAAGTTTCTTTGCCTACAACATCTACCTTCATTGATGGCAGTCGTATGTACTAGACCATCCTGTGCTTATGTCCTGTATTTTTACAGTTACAACATTATTGTTTGTCAATTACAAGTGGAATTCCTTCTTCTCACTCTTCTCAGAAGTTCCCTGGGTCGTGATTTATTTGGGGGATCTGAATCCAGTTATAAATTATTTTGATAAATTAAAGAATTATAAAATGCAGCCTTCCACTTGGATATTGAAATGCATCCAAACAGCAGCTACCCTTACAGTTTCTTCTGTGCCAGTACAGCTAGCGCTGTGGTAGAGGGCTGTCACATGGGGTGTAATGAGATGTTATAATTACATTCATAATTACTGAGACTGATTTTTTTAATTTTTTTTTGTTCACATGTTGTAATGGGTTTCATCTATAGCTTCCTCAGTAACTAGTGTAACTAAGGAAGTGGACATTACAAAGTATTTCACACGTGTTTTTTATGTAAGAGTAGGAGGGGGAGGA